>CM076569.1:116807119-117007803 GCA_034641835.2 Pinus albicaulis
GAACGTTGACTCGTACATCATCATGAAAGGACATAAATCCAATTTGAAGGATTAACGCATTAGTTTCGAGGCCACCCACAGGCAGAAAGGAAAACCATATCACAAAAAAGGTGTCATTTTTATTTGAGCACAATCATCTAGCCACGGTGTTGTTGAATTTTTTAATCCAACTACAAGAGTGCAACTGTGCAGGAGGATGAAGAATTCAACAACAGCAGTGATCTTTTTTTTTTTAATTTTTTACCGCATGCCATCGTGCATTGAAGAGTTGTCTTCAAGGCCTGCAAAACCATTTTGTTAGGTAATGGCCGTAGCCATACTTAGTAATTAAACCCCGTGGATTGACCACGCAACACCAGGCTTGAAAAACTCTGCAACCATTTTTTTTTAATACCCATATCCATTTACATTAAAACCCACCAACCTTCATAACTCCCGCCATTTTCATTTACCGCCAGTTTTTTTTGAACGGGCCACATCAGGTATGGAGCCCATGGTCCACGTTCTCACCACATTGACCAATGAATGCGCTATCACGCAGTTTTCAGCCTAGTCACCATACCCGCAGTCAATGCGATAAGTGGTCCCACCTCTGCCATGTCACTAGCCCACCAGCGAATAGAAATCATATCGCACGAAAACCATGCTGATGTCACCAACCTCAATTCGGACTCGATAAGCCCTTATCAAATCTGCTTGATTCTTGTTTAAAATTCCGTCTGTTCCACCTCCGCCCTATAGTGTTACACAGTAATTTGTCACCGTCCCTACCATTCCCGTCCCGCACAATGGAGGACCCATTTTGTGACCTGTGAACATTTTCATGCCTTGAAAACATCATCAATGCATTCCTCTAAGCATGAGCTTCAATTGCCCTAAAGACATCTCCTTGCAAAAAATCATGAAAACATCTCCTTTTGCATTGGCGCGGGCAGACAGTTCATCACTCGTGCCAATGGGGAAAATCCTACAAAGAGGCCGCGCCAACTGGCGCTCTGTCCCAGAGCAGTAGTCGCGCCAGCCAATTTAAGGAGTGTTTTTTAAATAAATATGGCAGAAGTTGTGTTTCAACAAACTCAGAAACCATTGCCTATCTTGAGTTGGGAGGTTTGGCTGCGGGAGTTCCATGGAAGGGAAGTGGTTTGCCACCTCCCATGGAACCTTCCTTGTTGATAGGGCCAATCCCACAATAATAGGGATCCCAACTCCCTCCTTCCCCATCTATAAAAGCTTGCTCATTGCCATTGCAAGCTAGTCTTGAAGTGCCTAAGCTTTGAATCTCCAAATTCCCAAGAGCCTTTGTGCTGTAAGAGCCCTCTTTCTTCCCTTAAGGCCGACTCAAGTAAGGAGACTATCATCGAGAGACTCTAGAGAGGTTTTCCCTTTCCCTGGCGAGCTTTGCGAGACGTGAACGACTAGGGACCCTTCCGAAGGAGACCGCGGCGTCAGAACATTGGTTGTACTCTCTTTCGATTGTTTATTAATGAATGACTACCAGTTATGGTTCCACTCTGTTTTCCGCTTATGTTAATGATGAGTTATATCCTTTTTGACTGATATATAGTTGCATTCGGATTTTATGCTTGTAGTTGTGTTGTTTCTTTCATGTGTGTGTCCATTCTACTAAGAGATCGTGGGGATCGTGATCTCGCCAAGGCCGAGGAACAGAATCACTGCTCTCTTCTATTTAATCATAAAGATCGACTCCGTGTGTAGGCCTCCATTTTGGGCTATTTATTCGCAATTAGGAACTTTCACCCGTAGCATTTAATGATATTGGTTTTTTTTAGACCGTCGCTAGTAGTAACAAAATGATCAGAGAGGGGATTTACCTCTCAACAATTTGGTGACCATAATGGGGATTTATAATGAGTAAGTCATTAGAGCGCTCAGTTTCTCTGTCAAGCTCCCTATTTAATGAAACAAGGGTGTTCGCAGCAGAGTTGTGTTCGCAGCATGGTTCCTTGTCTTGTGTCAAGCTCCTTAAAAATGAAACAAGGTTGTTGGAGCAGAGTTCCTTGTCTTGTGTCAAGCTCCTTAAAAAATGAAACAAGGTTGTTGGAGCAGAGTTCCTTGTCTTGTGCCAAGCTCCTTAAACCATGAAACAAGGTGTCCTGAGGATAGTTCTTTTAATGTGTCAACCTTGTTAAAACAATGAAACATGTTCCCGTTCAATTCGAGGTTCTGAGTAAGTTCTCGTCAAATCCTACTAAGTCTTTCTTATCTGTATCTTGAGGCTTCACTCCATCCCATTTCTACATAAGGACCGAAGCTCGGGGGCATAATTAATTTGAGTTTCACCATGTCAAGTATGCTTATTTTTTCAAGCATAGTTTGCTCTTATTTCAAGCTTTGTGTAAATGAAACTACTAAGCATATTTTTTCTTTGTTTCAAGCTTTCTCAGGTAAAATGAAACCAACTTCGCGTAGCTTTTCGATTTCCAAGATCGTGTAAAAATGAAACCATTCCCCATTTACCCTTTGTGATTGCTATTTTATCACCTCTGCTTTTCCCGATGAGTCTTGGTTTTCTCACTCCATTGTCACTATCTGCTTGGCCGATCATATGCCTTCACTTGGTTGTTTTACCCGTTCCTGAGGAACCGCTGCTATGAGTGGTCTTGTTAGCCAGCCTCTCGACCTTTATTTGTTCAGAGTAGTTCCACCATTACCGGAACTAGTTGCTACCCTTTATACCACTCGTTCCTCCAAGAGGAGTCATCTTTCAGCTCTTTTCTGACTCTCTAAACATGAAAAGATTGCCGAGGCCCTTGTCGTTTCGATCTCGTTAAAATGGACACGAATCGACATTCACCCAGTATAAGTTTAACCCTTTTTCGGGCTGGGATGGATTGATTACGAAAAAAGAATACCCTAGCCTATTGCGACTAGGAGGTTTTCCCGGATATTGTTTTCTACCTTTTCGGATCTGGGGAACTATTTACGAAAAGGGACCTGTGGAGTTTTCTTTTCCGCTGTCTTTTCAAACTCTCTAAAACATGAAAAGACGCCGAGTTCTTCCTTTGTCAGACTCGTTAAACCCTGATGACATTGGATTCCGTCGCAATGACGTTCTCCGAGTTTCTCCTTCCTAGGACTCGTTAAATGCACTAGGATGGATTCGCCTGAAGGGCGGACTTATATTACAAGCATATGCTATCCCCTTCAAGCTTGTTATCAAAAATAATTGGGGTACTCGCCAGAAATGGTGGGGGAAAAATGGAACCATCATCGTTGTCGTCGGCAGTATGTCGCTCTTGAACATGGCACTTGTTTGCATTCGTGTCGGGTTGGGGACATCTCATCTCGTTTCTTCACTTTGCCTCCATGGGTTTGGATAATCCCTTTTGACCTCTCATCTACTCATTGCCTCGTCACCATGACCTCTGATCCGTTGATGTCAAATACTGCCAAGTCCACTGTCGTGCCGTTTATATGTTCAAGAGAAGTTGGCCTCTGCAAATATCAACCTTCCTCTGATTCTCATACGATCCCGATTCACAACAAAAACATCATGTTCCTCTGTCTCGTGTCGATGATGTGGGAAACATTATGGCCCACCTTCGATCAAGGTCACTTCCTGTCGACTTCAGCTCATTATCCAGGAAGTTGATCTAGAGACTCCTTTATGGTACCTTGGAGCCTGCATGCCTCAATGGCAGGTTCGTCGTATTCGACGTGGGGTTTTCATCATTGGCCTCCGATCGAGTGATTCTACGGGTGTTCGACGCTAGCTCATTGATTCACACGCCGTAGATTGTACCTGTAGTACCTTGAGGGCCATTGTCATTATTGGTGGTCCCTCTCGCGTCTGTTAACAGCTCTCATCATTGGCTGGTAATCAGACGATGTTCTTGCATGTTCGACTTCAGCTCACATATTCGCATGCTTGAACTTGTACTTTGTTTGGGTTGAGATGGAGCGCAAGACCCTGGATTGTGTCTGTTGTAATCCAGGCTGCGATTGTGGATTATTATCATTATGTACATGACTCACTGATTGGATGGCTGCGACCATACCTGAGTCTATTTATTTGATCCTCACTGGATGGCTGCGCCCATACCCTGGATCCGGATTATAGTGTACTCTGTTTCAGATGGCTGCGCCCATACCACATATACATCATGTACTTGAGATATCAGTTGTATTTTTCTACGTAGGTTTTCCGACGACAGGGATTCAATTGAACATGTTCTCGTAAAGCATTTCACCCCTCTCTCTCTCAGGCCTCATACTTTGGGGGACATCTGTTACACAGTAATTTGTCACCGTCCCTACCATTCCCCGTCCCGCACAATGGAGGACCCATTTTGTGACCTGTGAACATTTTCATGCCTTGAAATCATCATCAATGCATTCCTCTAAGCATGAGCTTCAATTGCCCTAAAGACATCTCCTTGCAAAAAATCATGAAAACATCTCCTTTTGCATTGGCGCGGGCAGACAGTTCATCACTCGCGCCAATGGGGAAAATCCTACAAAGAGGTCGCGCCAACTGGCACTCTGTCCCAGAGCAGTAGTCGCGCCAGCCAATTTAAGGAGTGTTTTTAAAATAAAGATGGCGAAAGTTGTGTTTCAACAAACTCAGAAACCATTGCCTATCTTGAGTTGGGAGGTTTGGCTGCGGGAGTTCCATGGAAAGGAAGTGGTTTGCCACCTCTCATGGAACCTTCCTTGATGATAGGGCCAATCCCACAATAATAGGGATCCCAACTCCCTCCTTCCCCATCTATAAAAGCTTTCCTATTGCCATTGCAAGCTAGTCTTGAAGTGCCTAAGCTTTGAATCTCCAAATTCCCAAGAGCCTTTGTGCTGTAAGAGCCCTCTTTCTTCCCTTAAGGCCGACTCAAGTAAGGAGACTATTGTCGAGAGACTCTAGAGAGGCTTGCCCTTTCCCTGGCGAGCTTTGCGAGACGTGAACAACTGGGGACCCTTCCGAAGGAGACCGCGGCGTCAGAACATTGGTTGTACTCTCTTTCGATTGTTTATTAATGAATGACTACCGGTTATGGTTCCACTCTGTTTTTCACTTATGTTAATGATGAGTTATATCCTTTCTGACTGATATATAGTTGCGTATTCTGGATTTTATGCTTGTATTCGTGTTGTTTCTTGCATGTGCAGGTGTCCATTCACGGAGATCGTGGGGATCGTGATCTGCCGAGGCTGAGGAACGGGAACGCTGTCTCTTCTATGAATCATAGCACTAGACTCCAGGTAGGCCTCCATCGTTGGCTTATTTATTCGCAATTAGGGACTTGCACTGTAGCATTTGATGATTGTTGCTAGACCCCTGCTGGGCTAGTAGGGATCGCCTCTATCCGCAGAGGGGATTTACCTCCTCAACAATAGGATAACGATCGCTACAGGTTTGATGCCGACCTAAGATAGGGCAAGGCTTGGCCCTTGGCATGCAAAAAAACTTGTAATGGAGTTTAATTTTTTGTTTGAAGTCTCATGATACAAAGGTTTAAAACTTAGGTTTAAACTTCTATTTTGTTTTCAATGCCGTACAGATATTGCATCAAAGTCATTTGACTTTGTGAAATATGTATATGTACATATATATATATATATATATATATATATTATAAACCTCTAAAAGTTTACAATATATATATAGTTCAATAGTTTGACTTAATTCTTTTTTTATGATCTATAAGAGAAAAAGGCTCAAAGGTCAGTCATAGCATAGCATTGCAGTGCTTTTTGTGACAGAGAGCAAATTTGAAGAACACTGCGTGTGAAGCAATTTCCATTTGTAATCCCTCAAGGAGGAATAATATCAATTTGTAATAGAGTTTTTATCTTTAATGAAATAATGGTTTGTGTGCCATTTCTGTCAACAATTTTTCTTTTAAATTGAATCTCCCTATTGAAAGGAGAGATTTTGTTCTCTCTGTGTTTTTGGAGTCATTCATAAATTCCAACATGGTATCAGAGCTAGTCCAGGCTCTTTAAAGTTATCAAAGAAGCTAAAGGAAGGAGTTTCATGTAGCTTTTGACCAACAGAGTGAAGGCTCAACAAAAGTAAGGTATTTTACAAAATAGAGTTTTATTTTGTTGTAAAAGGGTGCAGTCCAGAGAAGCCTTTTTTGAAGACAGAGTTTTGTCTCTTAGCAGTGAGAAAGTTTGTTGAAGAACACAACTTCAAGTTCTTAAAAAGCATAGTTCAATAAGCTAGCCATGGCAGGAGCCAGTACAAGCACGAGTATAGGAAATACCAAACTCCCACAGTTCAATGGGAAGAACTATGACTATTGGGCAATCATAATGAGAGCCTTGTTTTCCTCCCAAGACTTATGGGAGCTTGTTGAAGATGGTCTAGAAGAACAAACAAATGAAAATTCTTTTAATGCCTTAACATAGGTAGAGAAGGATTTGCTGAAGAGTAATAGGAAGAAGGACTCAAAATCCCTCTTCTATATCTATCAAGTAGTGCATGAAAGTGTATTTCCAAGGATTACAACAGCCAAGAGGTCCAAGGATGCATGGGATACTCTCCAGACAGCCTATCAAGGTATGGAGAAGGTAAATATTACAAAGCTTCAAATAATGAGAAGGGATTTTGAATTTATTTGCATGAAGGAGTCTGACACAATAGACTCATTCTTTACTCTACTGATTGGGTTGGTTACCCAAATGAGATCTCATGGAGAGATAGTAGAATAAATAAGAATAATGGAGAAAGTGTTGAGGAGCTTACCCTCAAGGTTTGATGTGATAGTCGCAACCATTGAAGAGACAAAGGATCTCTCAAAGTTTAGAGTTGATGAGCTACATGCATCACTAATGACACATGAACAAAGATTGGATAGAACAGCAAACTCATCTTTGGAGCATGCCTTCAAGACCCAAATTTCCTTTGGAAGAGGAAGAGGTCAAGGCAGAGGAAACTATAGAGGAAAAGGAAGAGGCAGAAGCCAAAACAAAGGAGGAAGAAGCAGCCCTGCAAATACTCATGAAAGGGGAAACAATCAAAATCAGAACCAAGGTCAAGGCAGCAGCCATCAAGGTGGACAAAATCAAGCACACGGACAAAGGTATGATAAATCCCAAGTCCAATGTCATTACTATAAGAAGTATGGCCATTATTCCAATGAATGTAGGAAGAAACAGGGTGACATGGGTAATAGACCTAGTGCTAATTTCACTAAAGAAAATATCATTCAAGAGAAGTTATTTTTAGCATGTAATATGGTTGAAGAGAAAAATGAAGATATATGGTTTCTAGATTCAGGATGTAGTGACCATATCACTGGAAACATTTCCATGTTTTCCATGTGAGATTAAAATGTAAAGTCTCAAGTTACATTGGGGACAGACAATAAGGTCTCTGTCATGGGAAAAGGCAGAGTAAGTGTTTTGAAAAAAAAGGAGAAGGAAGATCCATATCAGATGTTTAGTATGTGCCTAGTACGAAGTGTAACCTCTTGAGCAATGGATAGCTCATTCAAAAGGGTACAATGTTTTCTTTGAAGATGATGTATGCACCATCATGGATAAACCACCAAGAAAGCAATGCATTGCACAAGTGAAGATGACAGGGAATAGAATGTTCCCTCTCAAGATGAGAGTAGATTTGAAGAAAGGAGCTAAAATGGCAGCAATGACACAAGAGACATTCCAAAGAGAAGAAGAAGATGAAAATTGGTTATGGAACTTGAGATTTGGACATCTCAACTTTGGGGGTCTGAATTTTTTGCATAGGAAAGGAATGGTAAAGGGATTACCATTGATTGAAAAACCAGACAGCCTATGTGAAGGTTGCATCTTGGGCAAACAACAAAGAGAAAGCTTTCCATCAGGAAAGAGCATAAGGGCAAAGGCACCCTTAGAAATTGTCCATTCAGATTTGTGTGGACCAATGAAAACACCATCACTAGCAAGCAGTCACTATATGTTGACTTTTATTGATGATTACACAAGAAAAACTTGGGTTTATTTCTTGAAATATAAGAGAAGTGTTTGAGAAATTCTGCCACTTTAAAGCTCCTGTAGAGAAACAAAGTGGGAAACATATCATGGTCTTAAGAAGTGATAGAGGAGGTGAGTATATCTCCAAAGAATTTATGCATTTTTGAAGAGAAAATGGGATTCATAAGAAATTTACAACAAGGTATACACCAAAGAAAAATGGAGTTGCTAAAAGGAAAAATAGAGCCATCATGGACATGGTAAGAAGTATGTTGAAGGCAAAATATTTTCCAAATTAATATTGGACTGAAGTTGTACATGGTGCAGCATATATCTTGAATCGATGCCCAACCAAAGATGTAATGAACAGAGTTCTATAAGAAGCATGGAGTGGCATAAAACAAGGTGTCACCCACATGAGAGTTTTTGGTTGTGTGGCTTATGCACACATTCCAAATCAACTAAGGAACAAGTTGGATAATAAGGGGGAGAAGTGTATATTTATTGGATACAGTGAAGAATCCAAGGCATACAGGTTGTATAACCCATCCACCAAGAAGTTTTTTATAAGCAGAGGTGTACAATTCATTGAGGAAGAAGCTTGGGATGGAAGCATTGAGAAAACAGTGAATGTGAAAACTTGTTTGTCTCATGATGATAATGAGGAAGAGATGGATGAAATACATCCCTCATTAGCAGCACCACCTCCACCAACACAAGGACATCAAGGGACACCACAAGTAGGTATGAGAACACCCTTGAGAAGTGATAACAGTGCTTCTCCAAGAACACCACAAGGAGCAGATTTGAGTGCTTCTACAAGCACAAGTACACCAAGTGAAAGAGGAACCAGATTTGGAATTTTGAATAATATTTATGAGCAAGCGACAGAAAATGAAGGTATGAACTCTTTATTTTCATTTTAGTGTCATGTGGATGATCCTATTCATTCTGAAGAAGCAGTGAAAGATAATAAATGGATAGATGCTATGGATGAAGAAATGAATGCAATAGAGAAAAATAAGACATGGGCCCAAAAGGTAAAGAAGTGATTGGAGTAAAATGGCTTTATGAAAACAAGAGCAATGCTGAAGGTAAGATTGAAAGGCACAAGGCGAGAATTGTTGTCAAAGGCTAAAAGCAGTAACAAGGAAGATATTATGAGGAAAATTTTGCACCGGTTGCAAGAATGGAAACAGTAAGAGCAGTGTTGTCCATAACACAAGTGGAAAGTTTACCAAATGGATGTGAAATTCACATTCCTAATTGGAGTATTAATGTGAGAGGTTTATATTGAACAACCTCTAGGCTATGAGAAAGAAGGCCAAGAGCACAAAGTGTGCTGGTTGAAGAAAGCTCAGTATGGGCTGAAACAAGCACCAAGAGCATCGTACTGTAGGATAGATGCCTATCTACTGAAAAATGGGTTTGAAAAATGTGAAGGAGAACCCACATTATACATCAAGGAGAACTATGGTAAGATGTTGATTGCTCTTTTATATGTTGATGATGTTATATTCACACGTAATGATGCTTACCTCATTGGGAATTTTAAGACAATCATGAAGGATGAATTCGAGATGACTGATATGGGATTGATGAAACACTTCTTAAGAATAGAAGTAGAGAAAAATGGAAATAATTTTTTTATCTCTCAAGCTAAATATTTAAATGAAGTTTTGGAAAGATTTAATATGAAGGATTGCAAGGCAGCAATTACTCCTACAGTGATGGGATTGAAGTTAAGCAAAGAGGACAATAGCAAGGATTTTGATCCAAATTTGTACAAGAGCATAGTTGGCAGCCTCATGTATTTGACTGCAACTAGGCCAGATATTATGCATGCTATAAGTTTAATTTCTAGATTTATGGAAACGCCAAAGGAGGCACATTGGTAAGAAGAAAAAATAATTCTAAATTATGTGAAAGGAACAAAAAGGTATTGTATTTTATACACCACTTCAGAAAATTCTTAATTGATTAGATATACTGACAGTGATTGGGCTGGAAGTATAGATGACAAGAAAATCACCTCTGGATATGTTTTTCATATGGGTTCAAAAGCCATTTCACGGGCTTTTAAGAAACAACCAATTTTGGCTTTATCTACAGTAGAGGAAATGTGGCAGCTACAGCAGCAACATGTCAAGCAGTTTGGATGAGGAGAATGTTGAGGAGTTTGTGTCATGAACAGGTAAAAGAAACAACAATTTACTGTGATAATATCTCAGCAATAGCATTGTCAAATAATTCAGTGTTTCATAAAATAATGAAACACATTGATGCCAAGTATCACTACATTGGAGAGTTAGTGAACAATGGTGAAATTGTTTTGAAGTATTGCAGAACTGAAGAGTATTTTGCAGACATTTTGACGAAACCATTAGGGAAGAAAAGTTTTAATTATTTGAGAAAGTGTTTGGGTATGCATGAGAATGCAACAATTGAATGTAAGGGGGAGTGTTGAATTTTTAAATCCAACTGCAACAGTGCAACTGCACAGGGGGATGAAGAATTCAGTAGCAGTAGTGATCTTCTTTTAAATTTTTGTCCGCACACCATCGTGCATTGAGGAGCCGTCTTCAAGGCCTGCAAAACCATTTCATTAGATAATGGCCGTAGCCATACTTAGTAATTAAACCTCGTGGATTTACCATGCAACACCAGGCTTTAAAAAATATGCAACCATTTTTTTTTACACCCATACCCATTTACATTAAAACCCACCAACCTTCATAACTCTCGTCGTTTGCATTTACCGCCAATTTTGTTTGAACGGGCCACGTCAGGTATGGACCCCATGGTCCATGTTCTCACCACATGGACCAATGAATGTGCTATAGTGCAGTTTTGAGCCTAGTAACCATACCCACGGTCAATGCGATAAGAGGTCCCACCTCTGCCATGTCATTAGCCCACCAGCCGATAGAAATCATATCGCACGAAAACCATGCCAACATCAACAACCTCAATTTGGACCCGATAAGCCCTTATCAAATCCACTTGATTCTTGTTTAAAATTCTTTTGGGCTCCACCTTCGACCAATAGGAGAACGATCACGCAGGTTTGATGCCTAGTCAGCATAGGGGTAGTTGGTATGCGAAAACACTTTGCAATGGAGTTTAATTTTTGGTTTGAAGTCCACGACAAAGGTTTAAAACTTAGATTTAAATTTTATTTTGTTTTCAATGCCGCGATGGATATTGTATCAAAGTCATTTGACTTTAGAAATATATATATATATATATATATATATATATATATATATATATATATTATAAACTTATAAAGTTTATAATATATATAGTTCAATAGTTTGACTTAATTTTGTTTTATGAGTCATATAAAGATAAAAAGGCCTGAAGGCAAAGTTGGACTATGTGTGTATTATTGTAAAAGAGCCCGAAGGCTAAAACAAAGCATAGCACGGTGTATGTGTGTTTTTGTGACAGAGAGAAAATTTGAAGAACAATGCGTGTGAAGTAGTTTCCATTTTGTAATCCCTAAAGGAGGAAGAATACGAGTTTGTAATAGAGTTTTTATCTTTAATGAAATAGTGGTTTGTGTGCCATCTCTGTCAATATTTTTTTTTTTTAAATTGAATCTCTGTGTTGAAATGAGAGATTTTGTTCTCTCTGTGTTTTTGGAATTATTCAGAAATTCCAATATATGTACACCTCAAAATAGGGATTAGAACTGGAAGAACAAAAATTAAGTGACGAAACATGAATTTATTTGCAATGTTTGTATATGGGGATTATAAATGTGTGATTTGTACATAGGCTCAATGATACAAAGGGTAATACAGGAAAATGGGCCCTTTGGACTCGAGGTGGTCTCGTAATGCACTCCTCTCTCAATTTTTTTTTCAGAGAGGAAAAAAATCAAACACTATTTATATTTAAGTGATAAATGTATATTAAAGTGATATACGGTACATTGCCTCGTGTATGTGGCATATAGCATCAAACTAATTCACAGAGATTTATCTCAACATCAAAAAGATTAATATTTATATATATCCAACCATAAACTTCATTTTATGAAAGTAGGAGACAGGAAAAGATATAAAATATCTATAACGAGCCTATATATGAGCCCAACAGAGATTCAAGACATAAAGGATCAGTGTAACAAAAATAATGGGGCCCAAACAAATAAATAGCATTGTAAGCCTCTTGAGTCAAGATAAGGCACGAGATGAGACATAATGATAGAAAGTGTATGCACGCTAGTTTGATGAAACACTGGCTCACTTACTGCAGGAGCAGCATACAGGTTCACTTGAAGAACGTGCACCAACACCTTCAAAAGAAAGGTGGAGCATACAACATATTGATTCGGCTCGCTTGATCGAAGTGACTATACCATGAGGAACCTTAAAAGAGAATTTAGACAATACCTGCAAGAAAAAACTTCTATAGCATTCATGGCGATGGGACAACAAAATTTTGTAATAGCTCGGAGCCATAGTAATGGAGGATATCGATACTTCCAGGAGGTGCAGATAGGCCCTTCTTTCATAGCTGATATGCATGGGTATTTTCTTCTATATATATATATATATATATGATTCATAGGCAGATCATTGAGCTTTTCGAGGAGGTTTTTTATACCACAATTCCAACACTGCAATCTTTTAGGTTGAAAGAGAGACTTCCGAGAAATCCCATCTAAGATAATCTTAGCATCATCGTAGATGTTCATAGATTGAAGCTGTAAATTGTAGGCCAACCATAGCCCACTCCATAAAGCTAGAATTTCCACCTTATTATTAGTGCCCCTACCACCATTCCAATAGATATGGTATCTTTCTAGATTTTCAAGCTTTATCCAATGATGAGCCCCATCAAAGAAAACCACCAGAGCGGTAATGGATGGGGCTGGATGCGATGTGATAGATCCTTTATAGCAAATACTAGAGGTGGATGAACAAAAATCCAAGCCATAATGGCCCCATGGATTTGGGCGATGTTTACAGGCCTTCCATCAAATATAAAATGATTGTGGGCCAACTAAACCTCCTAAAACAAATATAAGGGCATAGCTTTGAATTTACCCTTGATCTCTCCCCATGTTGCGAGAATATTAATGAAATTATCCGGTCTCCATCTCGGATTAATAAGAAAATGAGAGAAAATGACCAAATCTTGTGGATAAACGGGAAAGACAAAAATAGGTGGATAGTCGATTCACCATGACCATGACAAAAAATTTGCCATCTTGGATCATGTGTGCCTCTTTTGTTTAGATTAACCCATGTCAGTACTAATCATCCAAATAATAAGATCTTATACGGGATTTTCCAGCTCCAATATGCTGTGAAAGGAGAAAGTGTCTTGTCTTCATTTTGATTACAAATAATGTGATTGTAGATGTCCTTCACAACTAACCCATCTCCATTCATGGACCCATCCCATACAATTCAATCACCTTCCTGCTGGAAGCTTAGACCACCTCCCTGTAAGAAAGCCACATAGCGCTCCCAAGATCTAGCATCTTATTCCTGTAACCTTGATTGTGAAGTAGATTTCCATTTCTGACATCCTTGTTACCATATAGCGATCACCTATTAGAGATAGAATATGCCTCTCTAGAATAGCTTATGAGTGAGCCTTGAGCCTTTCCTCCATCAGCTGAGGCCCAAAATACTATCACTGCCCAAAGCAATTCGTTGTCCATTTCCGAAACTCCAAACCAGTGGATCTTTCAGAGCATTCCCTGCCTCAATTATTGCACAACCTGATTGTGAAACGTACCCGTAGATAAAAAAAATCCATGTCGACATGAATTATTTGTTTCAAAGAGTATAAGGGAACAATACATTTCATAGGAGAAAAAAATTACAATTTATGTTGTCTAATTTTTTTTGGAAATTTTAATTGTTTCCTATTTCGTTTCTGGAACCTTAAAAACCCTTTCGAAAATTTCTCGCGTACCAAATATCTCTATCAAATTTACTGTTTCAGATGCACTAAAAATCCGTGGTTGGAGAAATCGAAGGTGAAAGTACGAAACCATGGTGCACGGTGACAATCATACGACAATTTGCATTTACGAATTGTGAGTAGGAATTTGGCATCCCAACTACCCATGAACCTGCAGAGCCATTGAACTGGAATGGTTTTATACTGATTGATTGATGATCAAATCCATTTTCCCACAAGTCGTTGGTATGCACAATTCTGTGAAAAGTGTTGCCCCTTGTATGAGAAGTGACCAGGGGAATTGGCCATGATGTACAATACAAGTCGTTGGTATGTACAATTCTATGAAAAATGTTACCCCTTCTATGAGAAGTGACTAGGGGAATTGGCCATGATGTACAATAGTCATGGAATATTGGCATGCAAATCGAGGAGGTGGTTTCAAAATTCAAAGGTAGCATGAGGAAATTGGGCATGTTCCACGCTAGCCATGACATAGTCACAAGCAAATCCAAGAGAAGGGATCTCAAGGATCCCTTAAAATAAGGTTATTTGAACTTCACTCGATGACCATAGGATGGATCATAATAATTCAATGTCACTTTTAATTCAATCGATGGTTTAAAGAAGAATGTGACTATCTTTCACACCGAAATTAAAACTAATGAAGAGTAGTGATTTATTTTGTACCATTTAGTAAAGTGAATTTCATTAACGTCTTAGTCTTGTTTAAGTAGGAGTATATTTGGTTTAACAATTTATACCATACCATTTATGCTATTTTTTTTTATAGGAATATGTTTTTGATAGGAAGTTTGTTAGTTTGAAATTTTGGAAATACAAAAGATTTTACTATTAAAATTCTAAAGGTATAAAATATTAAGTTATATTGGTCGTTGTGATTTAACAATGATTTTGAAAATTTAGATGCATTCTCCTCTACCATGTTTTTAAGTTTTTAAGTCCAAGGTTAGTTTAGAAGTATATTACAAACTAACAAACAAAAAAACAAATTATATTACAATATTTAGTAACATGTTTTTCATATTTTGCTTCAAAATTGTCATATATTGATTCAAATATATTCTTAAAAGCTTTGAAATTTAATACTTAATATAATTACCCCAAAGACAATTAATACTTAATATAATTGCGCCAAAGACAGTCTAGAACTTAATATATGTAAAGGTGTAACTCAAATTTTACATACAATATTTACCTAGTAATTTATTTATTATTTATTTTATATTTTAAAATTTTTAAAATAAATTGTAGTTTTATTATTATTATTATTAAATATTTAAATATTATAATATTAAATATGTTTATCCAAAATATAAATATAATATGCATAATTTTTTATTATATAAAAGTAGAAAAAAATTAATGAAATTAATAAAATGTTAAATATTTTTCTTTTTTTTTGGAAAAAAAACTTAACGATACTGCTCTTTGTTTTTCTAAAGAAAACACCCACCAACGTTATGCATATATGACTACGGCTTAATTATTTTGATCCTTGACTCTACATCATTGTGAAAGGACATTGATCTGAGTGGTCGGATAAACCCATAAGTTTCAAGGCCACCCACAGGCTTAAACGCAGAAATGAAAACCATATCACAAATAAGATTTAGTTTTATTTGAGCAAACTCATCCAACGCTGGAGTCATGACTGGGTGTTTGTGTACATGCACATATATTAGATTTAGTTCAACTCTAGATACTGCATGCGATGTGCACTTATCTTTAGCTAGTTAACTCGAGTGCTTTACATGCACATAGTTAGCCTTAATTAGCTTTAGTTAAACTCTAGATATTGCATGTGATGTGCACTTGTCTTTAGCTAGCTAACTCGAGTGCTTACATGAGATGTGCACTTGGATTTAGTTAGTTAACTCTAGTGCTTGCATGTAGTGCATGTGCACATTAACAAAACATAAAGCACACTTAGCTTCAATTAGCTTTAACTATCCATAATTATTGCATGTACAACTAAGCTTAACTCGGTTTCTTTTATGTATTGATTCCAAAGCTAGTATTCATGAATTAATTTCATTCTCAGTTATAATTGTTTTCTTTTTCAACTTGGCAAGTTTGTGCAATTATTCTTCAACTAGATCCATATTTGTGCTCTAATAATTTTACATGGTATCAGAGCTACAAGGGTTTGGAGAAGTTGCATTAACAAATTTTTGTAGGTTTGAAGAGCATAGAATTAGGAATTGTTCGAAGATTTGATTTGCAGATCAAAATATTGGAGAATTTCTGCAATGGAGTTCTTGTATTCAGTGATTCTTACTTTGTATAACTACTTCCAATGGAAGCTAGAGATTTTGCTTCACCTCAGAGGAAAAGGCTTGTATAAAATACTAATGAATACGAAAGTTGAACCCAATTTCGCCATTGAAAAATCCAAATACTTCAATAGCATAGACGAGGCTTTTGGTCTTCTATTGTTGTCCATATCTCCAACATTGCGTTTCCATGTGGACTCATGAAACACTCTGAATGAGGTTTGGACAATGTTGGAGAATTTATTTGGAAATCAGGATGAGATGCGGGCTCATATTGTTGAAAATGAGCTAAATTCCTTAGATCCAAATAGCTTTGAGAACATTCAAGATTTCGTTACGAAATTTAAATAATTGCTTATACAACTACATGACTATGGGATTGATAAATCAAAACAAGAAGGTCAATTGATCCTTTCTATTTTGTCTAAATTAGGCCCTCAATATGTTTTTTTCGTTTCCACATTTCAGACCGTTCAACTTGCAACTGGAGAAAAATGGAAAATTTTCAAATTTGACGCATTTATTGAGTCTCTTATTCATGAGAAAGATAAGCTCATAAAAATGGGTTCATTAAAGTCTCCAAATGCACATGCATGAGAAAGGAAAGTCCAACACGAAACCAAATCAACAATACAAAGGCAAAGGAAGGGCAAGAGATCTAGATCCAATAAAGGGAGTAAATCCAAAACCTCCAGATGAGTCTTCCAGCTCCAAGGGTAAGAAGGGAAAGAAAGGAAACTTCAACTTTCCTTATTGTAATAGAGGTTATCATCCTGAATCCTCTTGCATGCAAAATAATATTGATATGATGGCAAAGACTCTTCAACAAAATAATCCTTGTCATCACATTCCAGAAAGTGCCAAGAAGAAGATGGAGGAAAAACCATTAGAAACAAAGGGTAATGGGCATGCTTTGATTTCTCTTCATTCTACACTGCAAGAATGGATCATCGATTCACAAGCTTCACATCATATGGATTCTCCAAAGGAATCCTTTTCTTCTGTACATGCATACTCAGGACCTCCTATTCTCATGGGGGACAATTTTTGTAGTTGAAGCAACTGGACAAGTTAGAGTGCAATTCGAAGATGAACGTTTTGAGAATGTCTTGCATATTCCAGGGCTTTCTATGAATCTTCTTTCAGTGTATCAAATGACCCACACAAGTACTACAAGGAAAGTGGAATTTACCCCATATTCTGTGAGCATTTATGACATGCAAACCAACTTGAATATTGCATTTCGCAAGGTAAATGATCAATCTTGTATGTATACATTTTTTTATTTTTTTCCTCAATCAGATTTGGCACGAGAGATTTTGGCACTTGAATTTTAGATATATGCAACAAATTAGAAAGCAAGGGATGGTCAAATTATTTCTGACCATTGAATTTTCAAATGGT
The DNA here is from genome assembly GCA_034641835.2 of Pinus albicaulis. Classification (NCBI taxonomy): domain Eukaryota; kingdom Viridiplantae; phylum Streptophyta; class Pinopsida; order Pinales; family Pinaceae; genus Pinus; species Pinus albicaulis. The sequence continues at coordinate 116,824,666 of CM076569.1, forward strand.
GTTTGCAATGGATGTGCTCTTGGAAAGCATCCACAAGACAAGTTCAAGAAGGGGCATGCATGGAGAACCTCTTCACCTTTGGAACTTTTACGTAGTTATCTCGTGGGCCCATTTCCATTGCTTTCAATGAGAAAAGAAAGATATGTGTGGTCATTTGTAGATGATTACCCGAGATTCTCTTGGGTTTAATTCTTGAAACTCAAGTCTAAATTTTTTCAACTTCTAAAGATTTTCAAAGCACATGCAGAAAATCAGTTTGGAAAACGCATCAAGATACTCCACATAGCTAATGGGACAGAATATGTCAACAAATATATCAATAATATCTGTAATGAAGCATGCATACAGTTCACTATAAGGAAAAGACCCTTTAGTGGATGTTTTTAAGGAGCCTCTTATAAAAATGCCCCAGACATCCATTTCTAGCAGAGGTTCCTAGAGGAGGTTGGTGGGCGGAGGTTTTTGTGGATGTATTTCATCCGATTCTCTTATCACCGTAAAATGCACCGGTGCGTTCAACACGAGAAAGCACCAATGCAGTTAAAACATTGGCACACTGGACACTGTGCGCTCCATACACACTCGCCTGATGCGTTGTATTTGTATAGCACACTAGTACTTTACATAACTTTTGCACCGTTGCCTCATAAAAAGCACAAAAAAATCGAAACTGCCCGAGTTGGCCTTAAATGCACCGGGTTGCCCTGAAATCCCCGCGCACCGGCACAGGGTTAAATAAATAAAAAATTACGGCCAAAAAACTACACAAAACATTGGAACACTGGACACTGTGTGCTCCTAACACACCCGCCCAGTGCGTCATATTACTGTAGATCACAGGTGACTTACAGCTCTTCCACACCGGTGCTTCAGAAAATGTGTGTAAAAACATAAACCACCCGATGTGGAATAAAGCAAATGCACCAGGGTGCCCATAAACCCCACGCACCAGCAGAGGGTGAAATAAAAAAAAATTATGGCCAAAAAACAGCACAAAACATTGACACACCGGAAACTGTGCACTCCATACACACGTTGCCGATGCCTTATATTAAGGAACCGCACCGATGCCACATAAAAAGTGTGCGAAAATAGATACCACCGAGGAAGGAATGACGAAAATGCACTGGGAAGCCCATAAACCCCACGCACCAGAACAAGGTTAAATAAAAAAAAAATTACAGCCAAAAAACCGCACTGAGCATTGGCTCATCGGACACCGTGCCCAGTGCGTCATATTATTGTAGAGCACCAATGTGTTACAACTATGCCACACCGATGCATCATAAAAGCGTGCAGAAATAGAAACCGCCCAAGGCAACATAGCGCAAATGCACTGGTATGCCAATAAAAACCCCGCGCATCGGAACAGGGTTAAATAAAAAAGAATTACGGCAAAAAAAATGCATTTTTAAATTTTCTCAGTGCTACAGAAATCTCAAGCACCGATGCATGTTATCCTTGTTTGAGCCACCCTGACATCGGTGATCCTATTGCACTCATTACACGCACTGCTGCTATGCATTGCCCACCAATCTCCAACTTGAATTTTGTAAAATGGTGGAAAAATTTTCTTTTGCAAATTCTACAGCCAATATGCCTCCTCGATGGGTAAATGTACAAGTATTTTTCTTTTTTTTCCATAATTAATCGTTTTAGCAGACTAGAATTTCAAAAAACCTTAAAATTAACCATTAAAAAAAAAATGGTAGTGCGGTGCGCTTGAGCCATTTGACTCACACTGGTCTGCGATGCTGCCTATAAATTTACAAGTCACACTGCAACCGGTGCTAATGGTATCTGCACCAGTTCCAGGGTGGTACCGATAGCTACACTGTGTTATTTTAAAAAAAATTAAAAAGTGCGGTGCAGTTGTTTACCAAGCCACACCGTTGAGAATGTGGGATCACGACAACTCTGTGTGTTGACCGAATTATCTTCCCCGGGGCGCGTAATGTTTTCAGCACACCATATACCACAATTATACATTTTCAACGGTTCTCCCTGGTAGACCAGTGCTAAGGGTATCCGCACCTGTTCCGGGGCGGTACCAAAGGTGTACCATGTTATTTTTTTTTTTAAAAAGAGCGGTGTAGTCGGTTACTTGGTCGCACCATTGAGCTAGTTGAATAGTGGTGATGCGATGCATTGACCGAAATAACTACCCCGGGATGGCTATTTTTTTCAGCGCACGGCTTACCAGATTTGGCCTATGTTAATGGTGCGGCCTTTTAAAATACCACACCGATGACTATGTACAGTGGTAGGTGGGTGGTGCGCTGACTTAGCTATACGCTCCGGGTCATATACTATAGTCAGCGCACTGCCCTCCTGACACCGCACATAGTCAACAGTGTGCTAAAAACATTTTCTGGGGCACCATCCTTGGTGCGCTAAATATCATTACGTGCACCGTTGCCGGTGCACTCTGTTGAAAGACGCACCGGGATCAGTGTGTGACTGTGTTTTTGGCGCACCAACTATTATTTTATTTATTTAAAAAAAAATATTTATATACATATATTTCTAAATAAATGTCTCATTTAATAAAATAATTGCATTTAATATGTCAATCATTCATAGACGTGAAAGGAAAGAAGAGGGGAAACAACAACAACAACAAGCTGAACTGTATAACATGGTTTGCCTTTTGGAGGCACGAGAGAGGGAGAGAGATGTGTACCCTCACCCTATTACAGTAACGACACGGGGGCTCCTAAGGTAGGTAGGCCTCCTCAAGTTCTATGAGGAGGCTACTTCCATAAAGCCCCATAGATTTTTTTTGAGACATCTTATCTAAAGGTGGAATGCCCAGCAATAGGCTTTCCGACTTGGTATCAACCAGTGGTACATACCCACTGAGGAGGATATATATTTTATTACAGGGATATCGAGGAGAGTGGTGGATTTTCCCTCATTCCCCGAGGTTCTAGTTGGCTTTGTAGCAGGGATTTAGTTAGTTTACTCCCAGAGATACATTCGAGAAAATTTAGTATCTCCTGTAGATTTTTGGGTCACTGGAGGGCAGTTATGTATTGGTGCATTTGGTCGTGAGGAGGTCTAGTGTCTCTCACTTATCATTTCGACCATTTCACACAACACCAGTGATGGGAAACACATTAGTTGCTCTCTTTTATATTATGTTGATTCTTTAGTACAATAGCCACGACTTGTCAGGAGGTTTGCCATTTTTTTGCGGCAGTTCTATACAACATTAGATAGATGTCGTGCTCATGCACAAGGGAGGGTCAACTTCCGTTTTGCTTCAGAGATTTTTTGTTTATTTTTTGAGATGTTTCCAGAGACGAGGCCTAGTTTTCTTCGACAGCCTCGTAGTCTGATTAACGAGGCATGTATGCACATGTGGGGGAAGATGATTCCCAAGAGGGAGGGGACTCTGTTTCCAACGAGGATATCAGATAATGCACCTGATTTTCTAGCCAGTTTTGATGAGCATCCCTTCATTATGGTGAGGGTGTGCCAAAATCTTCTTCACAGGTAATGAGCTGCTAGATGATAGAGGTAATGTTAGTGTTTTATTTAAATTTACTCTAACATGTTCTTTAACTTGTTTTTATTAAATTGTGTAATGAAATTGTCTAATTATTTTTTTGTACTTGTATATAATTTTGATACATTGGCTCTTTTGATGGCGAGGAGATGCCACCACCACCACATGATCCAGGTGTGGATCCCGATGATGATGAGGGCATGCCATATGCCGAGGATAATGAGGAGGGTGGTGCAAAGAGACCTGCTCCTACTGGTGCGCCGATGCACGGTCGACTTAATGATGCTAGATAGAGGATGGAGTTGGGTGACCAACTCATTACATTGATTTTTGAAACATAGAGGTCAATGATAGGGTATTACAGATGTGGGGAGGCATTGTAATGTTCCCAAACTTTAGCCTCAAGCTAAAAGGAACATTATAGTTAGCATTAGATGAATAAAATGGGTAGGGAGGCCCATTAGCCTCTTTAGGAGGAAAATAACATTCCTCATGTGAAAAGGGGAAGAATAAGCAGTTGGATTGAGCTCCTACAGGCATGAACAGGATTGGATCATGTTGATTCGGTCATATTTGACCAAGTCCACATGCATTGTCTAGACACATTGTATCTCCATGATGGACTGCACATTCTTAATAGAGGACAACTTGCATGGGCTAGGTGGCACATATGGATGGGACCTATTGTGGAGAGGAGCACTTGCTATATATGGAGAGGAGGACAACCATTGTATTCATGCTTGGATTATTATTTTCTTTGGTCTGTTGAGACTTTGCTTCCTCTTGCTGTTTAGCAGGGTTGTAGTGTTGTTTAGCACAAGGGTGTTCCCGGTCAGGAATCCCTACCTTATCCTCAGGGAAGGGGAGGTTCTCTGGGCTACATTTCCTCATTCCAACATTTTGGCCAAGCTACCTCCTTCAGCTATAGTGCAGTTTCTGTTTAGAGCTGGGTTGTGTTGCAGGGTGCAGCAAAGGAGGATCTCTTTAAGTCATTTCCAGGCTTGTTTTTCAGTGGAGAGCTTTTCTATCCATTGGAGGATCATTAAGAAGGACTCTCGGGCATATTTTTATATCTTTGGCATTAGGCCAACCATCCACCATCCCTCAAGGCACAGGTTTAGTCCAGATCTGCATTATATTCAGAGGCAGTTCCTAGGAGGGTTCATTAAACTCATCGGGAGGGTATATTTCTGAGTAGAGGGATTAGCCTTCTAATTAGAAATACCATTGGAGGAGGACATCAGTATTTGAGATCTATCATATCCTCATTTTATATCAGAACTAGTTTGTAGTGGCACATTAACCCCAGGGTTATTTGTCACATTTTATGCTTTTCAGCATTTCTAGCAATCCTTTCCAGGTTGGCTAGAATTCTTGTATTTGAGCCCATATCTTCATTATTGGGCACTTATTTTTCTTCCTTAATCCATATTTGATGTATGTACATTTGCAGTAGTAGCTACACTAATATAGACTGTGCAGTCACTACTCTTCGACATTCTATATAGTTGCAGCATCTCATGTATCTATTGCTTTGATCATTGGAGACTTATTCTTATGGCTTGAGTGGCATGTACCTCATGATATTTTATACATTGTTGCTGATCAATTAATAAAATGATGGCTGAATATTGTTCTCTCTCATGACATTATCATATTTTCTGTGTTTACAATATTGTGTCAATGCATTGTTGTAGCTCCACTTTTGGAATATCTTAAGATATTCCCAATAGTGTAGATTTTTCATATTTTGGAATATTATAGTGGTATCAAAGAATAATATTGGCTCATCCTGTGCATCCAAGACATTGTGCCATTAGGAGGATAAGATTATCACAGAAGAGAGAAGTTGTGCAGAAGAAACAAATGCATGACTCCATTATTTGGAGGAATGAAGAAAGAGAGGATCTCCCTGCTTCTTTTCCAAGCTATGAAGAATATCAAAGAATATCTCAAGGAGATGAAAGGGGAGGAGTGTAGAAGATTTCTGAGAGGGTTTGAAGCAAGCCCTAGCTATTCGCATGATGGGTGTGAGCATTCAACCACACATGCAGATCCACATCGTAGTCTATTTCCCACATTGACTGCAAGAAGGATGGAGGAAGAAGGTGCACCAAAGGAGGAAACCTTGAGTGACTATCTTCAGGCGTATGAATCTCAATCATGGAGATTCAAAGAGCACTTAGAATTCTAAGGGTTTTGCAAACTGAAGGAGGCAAGATCCAACAGCCACAAAAGGAGCAAGCGAGGTATAATCTTCCTATCTCACTTTGATGGATCAGCAGAGTGCACAACAAAAGCTTGGGTAGAAGAGCTAGATTCCTATTTTCAGCTACACCAAGTTTCAGAGGAGGCCATTAGAGTAGCAACACTGCACCTCAAAGGTATGGCCCATGATTGGTGGTTTAATGATTCTACTTCATTTTTTCATGCAAATGTAAAAACCTATTTTGAGTTAACTAAAGAGTTGGTGAGGAGATTTGATAAAGAACATTGTGAACCATCATTTGTTAAAAAAAAAATGTAAAAACCTATTTTGAGTTCACTAAAGAGTTGGTGAGGAGATTTGATAAAGAACATTGTGAACCATCATTTGTTAAAAAAAAAAACTCAAACACTTTGCATGAGTTGGAGAGACCTATTGAACCAACTCCACTCCATATTTTTAAAGGGGGTAAAAACATCAATGATAGTTTTTCAAGGGCAAGATCCCCACTTCTTGAAGAGCCGTCTTTTATTTGTGAAGACATGGAGTCTTCTCCTTCAAGAGATGACCAAGATCAAGGGCCTCTCATTGGGGATGAGGCATTCTCATATATGGAAGAAGAGGAGAAGGATCAGCATCAAGGGATGATGAAAATTCACCCTTATCTATTTCAGGAGGTTTCTGCACATAAGGAGGGGACTGCACTGTGCAGTGAAGAGAGGGACAACTTAGCCCACTCATATATACAGTCCACTTCAAATCTTGATGTCTCACTACATGGAGGCATTCCACCTGGGAGACCACCAGATCTAGAGTCGATGAGAGACATATTGTATTTTGGTTCACCACTCTTGTATTTTGGAGAGGTGAAGAGTTTGGAGGGAGACTTTTGCATGGGGGATGTCAAAGTAGCAGGCAAAATCATGAGGAGAGCTTCACATGCCAGATCATCAACATTGTCTCTTGGGAGGATTGATCCATATTGGAGGTCTCAACTCTTAGTAGAGTACTCGAAGGATCTTGGTACTTGCATGATTCTTGATGACCCGGATGGAGATGACAGATATATGGTTGATGAAATGGTCATATATTCTTATGGCAAGGTATTCTTGACTAGAGCTTCTAGTCTCAAGGATAAGCTGTTACATGCAGCACATGGGGACTTCCTTTCGATGCATTATGATGCATATCTTTCTTTGACAGAGGAGTTCACTTGGGAGGGCATCCAGCATGAAATATTATAGCATATGGAGAGATGCATAGCCCGAATGGTGATAGAGAGGATGTCAGAGCCGCGTCCCTACTCATTGGAGGTGAGGGAAAGATTCCAGTTGAGCCATTTCAGCTCAAGATCTCAAGTACATGATGGAGGAGGTATAATTTCACATTTTGTATTGTACTTCTTTGCCTTGTTTGAGAAGAATGATATATCAAGGATAATTATCCCTTCTTTCATATTGTATGATGATGTACTTGTAGCTACTTGTAGCATTGATTTTGGCTACGTTATTGGTGGTATGTGGGAGAAGCCACATGATTCTTGGTGTGCACCATTGACACCAAATTGTAGCTTCATGTTCCCATCTTATGAGATGACTGTGGCAGAAAACAAGTGGATGGTAAAGCACTTGTTATTTTTTGTTTCGAGGCAGGCATAGAATTCACTACACTGGTTCCTTGTGTGGAACTATGATTGACTCTCTGGTTGTGATTTGGCAGCTTGTTTTCATAGTATTTTGCTTCCATATATTGTTGATATACTTATACTCATGGGAAGCTTTGTTTGAAGAGCGGGATTTGCAATGGATATGCCCATTGCGAGTATGACTCTCCCTATTCTACATGTTTTATGTTTCAGGAGAAACAATGGGCACTCCATGATTTCCACAACACACCTCTTTCCTTCATGTAGGAGGAGCCATTGGGAGAACTTGCGTTGAATCTTGGAGAAGGCACTTCATGGTTGACTTATCTTGTGCGGTAGCTTGGGCAATTTTTGAAGGCCATGAAATTGCAACCCAATACCAACAACCCCCTCAATACCTACCATAAATGGAGAGAGAAAATACTTGGATGGGAAAATATAAACTCTCCATTCAGCCCCAACACATTTCATAAAACCGCGGTTGCAGATTTCTTTGATGAGCTACCTAGAATAGCTCATTTCATTTGGATGATAGCATGGAATGAGATTTACCATGTGTATCATCACTCCTACCTTGAGGAGGCCATGGTACAACAAGAATATTTCCACTTACACCTTCCATCTTTTCATGATGTGAGCCATTTGGTCATGCATCTTTGGGAGGAGACATTGGAGGGAAGATTTGTTGCAAATTATCTTGAGCAGTGATGGGGACTATTGATGACGAGGCCACAATAGGAGAAGGGGAGGAATTTTTCTCCCTCTATACAGTTTCTTGAGGATAGGCAACATTTTGGAGGGGAGGACTGTAATGTTCCCAAATTTTAGCCTCAAGCTAAAAGGAACATTATAGTTAGCATTATATGAATAAAATGGGTAGGGAGGCCCATTAACCTCTTTAGGAGGAAAAATAACATTCCTCATGTGAAAAGGGGAAGAATAAGTAGCTGGATTGAACTCCTACAGGTGTTAACAGTATTGGATCATGTTGATTCAGTCATATTCGACCAAGTCCACATGCACTGTGTAGATACATTGTATCTCCATGATGGACTGCGCAATCTTAATGGAGGATAACTTGCATGGGCTAGGTGGCACATATGGATGGGACCCATTGTGGAGAGGAGCACTTTCTATATATGGAGAGGAGGACAACCATTGTATTCATTCTTGGATTATTATTTTCTTTGGTCTATTGAGACTTTGCTTCCTCTTGTTGTTTAGCAGGGTTGCAGTGTTGTTGAGCACAAGGGTGTTCCCAGTCGGGAATCTCTACCTCATACTCAAGGAAGGAGAGGTTCTTTGGGCTACATTTCCTCATTCTAGAATTTTTTCCAAGCTACCTCCTTCAGCTATAGCGCAGTTTCTGTTTTGAGCTGGGTTGTATTGCAGGGTGTAGCAAAGGAGGATCTCTTTGAGTAATTTCTGGGCTTGTTTTTCAGTGGAGAGCTTGTCTATCCATTGGAGGATCAGTAAGAAGGACTCCCGAGAATATTTTTATATCTTTGGCATCAGGCCAACCATCCACCATCCCTCACAACACAGTTTCATTCCATATCTGTGTTATTTTCAGAGGCAGTTGCTAGGAGTGTTCATTGAGCTCATCGGGAGGGTCTATTTCTGAGTAGAGGGATTAGCCTTATAATTAGAAATACCATTGGAGGAGGACATCAGTATTTCAGATCTGTCATAGCCTCATTTTATATCAGAACCAATTTGCAGTGACACATTAACCCTAGGGTTATTTGTCACATTATATGTTTTCTAGCATTTCTAGCAATCCTTTCTGGGTTGGCTAGAATTCTTGTATTGGAGCCCATTTCATCATTATTGGGAATTTATTTTTCTTCCTTCAGCCATATTTCATGTATGTACATTTTCAGCAACAACTACACTAATATATACTGCGCAGTCACTGCTCTCCGGCATTCTATATAGTTGCAGCATCTCATGTATCTATTGCTTTGATCATTGGAGACTTATTCTTATGGCTTGAGTGACATGTCCCTCATGATATTTTGTACATTGTTGCTGATCCATTAATAAAATGATGGCTAAATATTGTTCTCTCATGACATGATCATATTTTCTGTGTTTACAATATTCTGTTCATGTATTTTTGTAGCTCCACTTTTGGAATATCTTAAGATATTCCCAACAGTGTAGATTTTTCCTATTTTGGAATATTACAGGCATGTTGTGTGACATGTAAAGCCCGATGTGGCATGTCGTAGGAGTTACGAAAACTTTTACCCGACTGAAGAGGATTGTTGCATGTTACGATCGAGCCGCAGCACGTGATGGACGGTCTGCGAGGCGCAATGTACCATCATCTCATGATTGTTCACCTCACGTCGCGCGAGATGAGCATGAGCCTCCACTAACATCTAACAATAGTCATCATGGAGATGAATTTGGACCATCGGCCACGTCCAATGAGCAGCCTGCAGCACCCATCAGTAATCAAGATCATGAGCACATACCATTGACTCATGAGCAGGCCTCCAATAATACTGATATTGATGGTGTACCACCACCAGCTGATCCATGACATTTATATTACAGTTGTATATTTTTAATATTATTCAGTTATATATATATATATATATATATATATATATATATATATATATATATATATATATTATGTTCATGTTGTAGTTGTACTTAATTTAGATGTTGGTGATCATCATGATGTGTATATTGTTAGGTTATGTTAGATATGTTCATTTAATGTGCAGCTTGCAGATAGATGTGTATGTGATAGCATGAGCTATTTGACATGAGATGTATATTTGATGTTTGTGTTGTGATGATGTTAATATATAATGTTAATTGTGTTTTGTTAGATGATCATGATCACAATGATCCAATTAGAGATTTTAAATGTTTTTTTTTGTCAAATATGATGTTTGTACGATGGTTATCATGAACAAGATGTTTATTAATTAATTTAATACTAAATGATCATTATATTGTAAAATTGTAATATTTGTGATTCTAATTGTATTTAAAAATATAAAATTGTAGTTGTAATGGTATATATGTAAATTTGTAAATTTGTAATTGTAATTGTATATATGTAAAATTCAAAAATTGTATTTGTACGTGAAATTGTAAAATTGTAATTGTAATTGTAATTGTCATTCTAATTCTAATTCTAATTGCAATTGTATGTAAAATATTTGTAAAATTTTAATTGTATTAATTTGAAATGAATTTATTAAAATTTGTAAATTTGTAAATTTTAAATAATTGTAAAATAATAATTCTAGAATAATATGATTTATTGTGACATAATAAAATTTAGAAAATAATGCAAATAAATTCCTGTACTTTAGAATTATCATTATTTTATTATGATCTTAGATAAAAAAATAATAATAATTAATTTATACAGTACGCCATTGTTTTTGAGATCAACATAATTTCAAATTTTCAAGTGAATTATTGATTTTAACATTAACACAATGCAAATTACCAATTAATTAAAAATACATATTATATTAATATTTGGAAAAACCCATCTTAAAAAGTATAAATATTGATGAAATAATAGATGTACCATATCACTCTTGGTTCTCATGAACACCCTCACTATATTCTAGGTCGCATGGCATAATAACACTATTGTTCTCAAAAATATGTTTTGATCTAGGGTCATGTGTCAATACGAACCACCAATCCCTATCCAACACGTCTGGGTAAAAAAAACACCTGGTTGCATTATTTAGGGAAAACATAGGGCTCCTTAGCTTCATCCCACATCTTTCTAGAGTTGATACATATCAGCCTACTATCGTGATCTTCCTTTACATTATTCTGATCAAAGGTGTCCCACCACTTGCACCTAAAAATAACACATTGGAAGGAAGAAAAATCCACTTCAATGATCTCTTGTATCTTTCCGACGTAACCTAACGTCCTTCATACTAGGTTTTGATCATGGTGGCTAGATCGACTAGATTGATCGAACTCGACTTCCACTCAACAATCTTATGTGATGTTTCCATCATCAGCATTTTCTGTGCGAAAATGGTGTCCATATGCCCACATATATGCGAACAAATCTACCTATTATAAAAAAGTTAAAATAATCATAGTGTCAAGTGTCTTGTAAATAATAATCCAATAGTTAAAATATGAAATGTAGACGTCTTAATATAAGTTTCAAATTTACATATAAATTAAAAACATTATTACCGAATTGCTACGCCCAATCCCTACGTTTAGTGCATCCTCTTCAGCACTCGGGTAACGACTGGTAGCACCATATTTCTCTGACTTGGTCAACAACCCAACCATTGGGGAATATTTTATTTTAAATGGTTGGGATAAGGCACACTTCTATCATTCAACCATCTGAATTCTTTCCTGTCACTATCCCATTTCATCCTATTTTGTCTGTACAATGCGACCCACGGTTGTGTTGCTTCAGAATTGTAAAGAACAAATTTATTGATTACTTCAATTTCTGCATTCGTTGATGAAATCAAACAAACATTATATAGTATTTAGAGATAAAAATATACATTATATCAAAGTTCAACATGAATATTAATTACTTTTTGTAAATTTGAAAAATTATAAGTCACTTACTCTTTATCAAGCGTTTTTTTCCACTCGTTTGAAGCAAATCTCCTTCTCTTTTGTCTTCATCCATTTCATTGTCCCAAATCACCTCACCTGGTCTGTTGTTGATATGCTTGATGTAATCACTGGCATAATAGAAAGACTCATATGATATGTACCCCTCTACCATAGACCCCTTGGGTTTTTCCCTTTGTCGAACAAAGCATTTCAATTTATTCATGTACCTCTCTAAGAAGAGCATCCAACGATAAGAAACAACCCCAACTAATGCAAGCTCATATACTAGGTGGATTATAAGATGAACCTGTAAGTCCATGAAACTCGTCGGTAGTTCCTTCTCAAACATACAAACAATCTCAACTATCTCTTGATGCCACCATGGAATGCTAGCCACATGAATCTCCTTTGACGTGATCCAACTTATAAATGTAGATAATTTAGATATGGCACGTCCGAGGTCTCTAGGGAATTCATATTTCACACACCCACGCATGAACAAAGGATAATGAAACTGCAAAGTTATAAACATTTGCAATAATATAAAAAATTAGTTATGTTTTATGACCCTTGCATGAGATAAAATTTATTAATATAACAAATAATAAAATCATTCTTTTGACATTATATGTACTCTTAGAAGATTCAAATGGTCATGTGATTTCAACCTCGAAAAATGGTCATCCACGGTGAAGAAGTATCGTAGTGAAGACCCGTATGAAGTTGGCACCCTCACATCCACTATAACTTCCTTTGCCAAAGATATGTAATTTTTTTTAAATCCATGGGAAATCACCTTCTTTGATAAACCATGAATTAGAGATTCCAACACCTGCCTCTGATCCCGTGCTTTCTAATCGTCTTGGCCAATGTTTATTTTTAGTTTTTGAAGTAATAAGATCTCTCCTAACAGGCAATGTGTCACTTTGTTTCGATGATAAGTGCCTCCATAAAGAAGACGAAACATTTTTCAATATATGCATGGGATCTAATAAGTGGGAAATCTTAATATGCTCCCAATATGAGAGATCATAAAAGATAGATTTATTTTTCATCCCAATGGGAAATTTCTCAACATAGGTGTCAAAGAAATCTGGATCATCAAACATAGGCTCCCCATTTGAATCGAACATTTCTATGAACTCCTTCTCCTTCTCTCTCTCATATGCTACAAGCCATTCAGCTGGTGTGATTATTGGAGGCCTTTGGGTTCTCCCTCATTTACCATTGAAAGCAGATGCTGCTCTTCTGTAAGGGTGTTCTTATGTTAGGAATACCTTGGAGCAATCATACACTGGCTTTCGTAGGTTCTTGGACCATCTATATTTTAGAGAAGGTCCACAACATTTACATCCAAAATACCCTTTTATTACAAGACCTATGATATTATATTTGTATACATTAATTAATATGCATGGCACGTTAAAAAATATCATTAAGATTAGAACAAATATTACAACGAATTAAATAACTAATATGTGAAAGAATATTGCTACATATATAAACAAATCAATAAATTAAACATCTAATTTACTAGAGAAAACTCCTAAGACTGGATAATCATGTTTCGTGTAAGCACATATGCCATACAATGTAAAACTCCTCTCTGTTGCGATGGCTCTTGATACATTGTATACATTTATCCCATCCCATAATTTCTTCAATTCATCTACTAGTGCTTGTAAGTAGACATCCATATTCTTCACTTGTCTTCTACCAGGGACTATGAGAGCCAACATAAGATGTTCCTTCTTCACAGACAACCATGGGGGGATATTTTTATTGATCAATACTACAGGTCAAAAATAATATTTGGTGTTATGGAGGGAATATGGGTTGACGCCATCCATGGCGATGCTGAGTCGTAGATTTCGTACTTCATCCTTGACCTTTTCAGGCCATATATCCTCTATATGATTCATGTCTATTGAATCAGTTGGGATTCACATAACTCCCAACTCACTTATGTGTGAGGCATGCCGTCCCTACAACATAGTTAATTCTTTACAATGAAAGAGCCTTTGAATCTTTGGGATTATAGGCATGTGCCTCAATATCTTAAAAGGAGGACTAGTACATGATTTACCCTTATTTTTTTATTTATCATACCTGTCACGCCCACATTTCAGACACATCTCTTTGTCTGCATATTGTCCTCTATATAGAATACAATCATTTGTACATGCATGATATGATATGTACTCAACACCCAACATTTTCAACAATTTCTTTGCCTCTTCACAGCTACCAGGCAAGACATTATCACTTGGAAGAACCTTATCTTTGAATAACCTGTAGTTGGTGATCATGGAAAAATATATTAATAAATGTACATTAAAGTCGATATAATTATTAACATTCATAAAATTTACCATTTATAATGTTCATTGCAGTGTACTGATTATATTTCAAATTTTTATAAGGGAGTACTTTATGGTAACTTACCTCAAAATTTCCGAGAAACATGCATTCGACAAGCCAAACTTTGCTTTTAAGTTGTACAATAACATTGGTGTCTCCAACTGGGTAGACATTGACTGACCACCAGGTCTAAAGAGAGGGGTGGTGGAAGCAAATTTAAGGCTTTCGAAAAAGGTGTTAGCGATATGAGCATCATCCCCTAGTTGATCATCATTTTGGAATGCATCTAACAACATTGTCTCCATGGCAATCATATCCCTTAATTAATCATCCATACCAACCTCTATTTGATTGCCTCCATTTCCATCTTGTGAAGAACTACTATTGTTGTAGTCATTCCTAATTGGTGAATCTAGACATAGCTGGAATTGAATTGGTGGTTGATTCAACCATTCTTGGTATTGTTCCTCTCTAATTTTTTCTCTTAATTCAGTCTTCTCTCGATTTGAAATTGTCGTGGGGTGCAATAGAATATGGTAGGTAGGTCGTTCATCATCACTAGAATCCTAATAATTAAAAAAAAAATTGAACATTATTAGTACAAAATATATGATATCAATTAGTAACCACGTTGACAATATTGCATGATTATAAATTGGTTTGACGTTGAAATAATTACATATTAATCAATATATATATATAAAACAATTATAATTATAATTGCCATCATTGTCCCGAGATTGTGGTTAGAAGATGCAATATTTTTACAATTGGTAGGGTGAAGCTGCTGTCCATTTTCATCTACCAAATGCGCCTTGTAGTATGCAGCTCCTGATAAGAAATTCTGATGTTTTGGAGCAATTTGAATATTTTGTGTATCTGAACTCGATGTTGAATCTGCATGAACCTGCAAATTTTTATACATTATAAATTTAATTAATTTGTGCATGATTTACTGCATGGATAAAAAACATAAATTCAATTAGATAGTGAAAATATAAAACAAATATGAAGTAAATATTACGTCTCCGGATAGATAGGGAGAACTCCGTGATGGACTTTGAGAAATATTATGGAACGAGATGGATTTTGAAGAATTGTCCATTCCATATAATATATGGATATTTTCTCTCTACATTTGAGCAAAACAACAATAAATTTTGGTGCACAAACCTAAATGTAATTTCGGTGCGTAATGTACAGTTAACCGCACTCGTGCGTTTTTGGTATTGCGCACTGGTATCGTTTTATAACCCGAAGCACTGGTGCGGTTCGATAAAGGGACGCATCGGTAAATGAATAACCGCAAATAAAAAAAACACAACCCTATTTTCTTGAAGTGAAAAAAAGTGGCAAATTGAAAAATGGGCGGCAAAATATTTTCGAAAATATAATTTCATAAAAAATGTCTTTAAGTACTAAACACTTTTCAATATTTCATTAGTTTTACAAAAAATTTCAGCTAGAGATTTGCAGGATACATACCTATAGCAAACAGAGCACGAGAGCACTTTGGAGCAAGGAATAAGTTCGAACAAAAGTATTCAAACAATCAGAATTCCAAACCTCTGGTGATTCAAACCTTGTACCATAGAATTTCAAATGATGTGAGTAAATTTTATTGTTTTGTTTACTTATTTTCTGCAGTAAAAGAAAAAATCAAAGTCTATTTTTTTTTTTTACTTTTTCTGTAGTTTTTTTTCATGAAATAAAATTAAAAAAATCAAAGTTTATTGTTTTTTTTTTACTTTTTCTGTAGCTTTTTTTACCTTTTTTGTATTTTTTAGAAAAAAAAAAAAAAAAATCCATTTTTAGAAACAAAAACCCTAGATTCTTTTTATTTCTGCCTTTTATTGTCCCTATTTCTGTAATTTCAGAATTAGGGCTTTTCAATTTAGATTTATAGGGTTTGTATAGTCATAAGACATCCAAGCCATGGGACAACTTGCATATTCGGATCCCAATCCATGTTGGTCCTTGCATCAATCTAAAAAAAAATAGCTTTTTTTCATTGATGTGCCCTGCGTAACATAGCACATTGTTGCGCTCCGTTATACCAACGCACTGCGAAAGTACAGTGATAAAAAATAAAAAATAAAAACAAAATATGTTTTTATCAGTGCACCATATGTAACATATGACACCGGTGCACTATTTCATTATGACGCACCACAAACGTGTTGTTTCGCAAAAAAAAAACCATTTTAGAAACAAACCGTACATTTTTTTTGTTTCTGTCGTTTCTTCTCCCTCTTTCTATGATTTCAGAATTAGGACTTTTCAATTTATATTTATCAGGTTTTTATTGCTAAATATAAGCGTAAGACATCCAACCCATGGGATGACCTGCATAGTCGGATCCAAATCCATGTCGGCCCTTCCGTAAATTTAAAATATATATATATTTTTTTGGTGCGCGTTGTGTACATGAGTGCACTGGTGCGCTCTATTATCCCAGCGCACTGTGAAATTATCGTGATAAAAATTTAGAAAAACAAAATATTTTTTCTCAGTGAGCCATTTGTAAAATATGCAACCGGTGTGCTATTTCATTATGGCGCACCACGAACGTTCTATTAAAAAAAAAAAAAAAAAAACTTTCAAAAAATACAAACTTTACATTATTTTTGTTTTTGCCCTTTCTTCTTTTTCTTTCTGTGAATTCAGAATTAGTGCTTTTCAATTTAGATTTATAGGGTTTTTATTGCTAAATATAGACCTAATACATCCAACCAACGGGACGATTAGCATACTCAGATCCCAATCCATATCGGCCCTTGCGTGAATTTAAAAAAATTAGATTTTTTTTTATCGGTGCGCCTACCATAACATAGCACACCAGTGTTATGTATTGTACAAGTGCACTGCATAAGTAATGTGATAAAAAATTAATAAACAATTTTTTTTTTATCGGTGTGCCATATGTAAAATATGGCACCGGTTTATGCTACAAACACTAACATTGGACTATTTTTATTATTTTATCATGGTTAAAAAATGCGGTGATTGAAATGTAACGCACTGATGCTCCTTATTGACATAGAGCACTGTAAGATCTATTATATTGTTTGTGTGGTGCGTTTGGAAGACACCCATGCACCGGCGTTGGTGAGTACACCATGAATGGTGCATCGGTTTCTTGAGATTTTTTTTTTTACTTGAAAAGTTGACAATTTATTTATAAATATATTAATGAATGATATGGTACAGGTTTGAGATTGATAAAGAAATGACTGAAAAGAGATCAAGTAACAAAAATATTGATAACACATCGAGAAAAGAAAAAAATATAATTTCTTTGTAAATTCTTTACAAAAAATATTATTTTTGAACTACATGTAAGTTTAACTAATATGTATTGTTTACTGTGTATCATGCAGAGCCACAAAATGACGAAGCTCGATAATATTATTTCTGATATACGACCAAAAGAACGTAAAAGCTTGATGGAAAAATTGCAAAAGTGTGAATCAGGTGAATGAAACAATACTATCAATCCAATATGAGTTACTTTTTTTAGTTTTCATTAATAATATAATTAAAATAATTAGATAACATATGTGAAACAATATATTAATTCACGTCTGTTTAATATTCTACAGGGACCAACAACTTAGAAAAATAATTTTTTTCTAAGAAAAGAAAAAAAATAGAACATGCAAATGAAAATGAATTGCTCCTTAGCTCATCTGGAGTGGTGCTAGAGGTTAACAAAAGGGAGGGAAACTTTTACAAAAGTTTGAGGGATCTAGTGGAGCGAATGTATAGATGTTCTTTCCACTTACAATACAAAAACCAATCCAATGATTCCAGGAACCAAATTTTATCTAAATTATAGGAAGAGCTTCCAGAGAATTGGTCAATGAGACATGTCATACTTTTAATAGCAAAAACATAAAACAACAAAAAGAAGGAATGAAAAAGTAATATTCCTTTAGATGTTTGTCTAGAATTATTTATAAATATCACTTTTGCTATACTTACTTTTCATATATCAATATAAAAATTAAATAGTTTATTGCCATGTTACATTTTGAGGAATATTATGAAAATATCAAAATATGAATGGGCTGATATCAGAAATATGCCAGTAGGAATGTCCAAAAAGGTGTACAAGGAGATGGTCAAAGAAATGGACAAAATTGCATCGTGGGAGGAGCTATCTCAACAACAACATGCTTCAAATGTAATATGTAATAATTGAATTTTTCGATCATTAGGTACAATAAATAAACAATTTAGCATTAAATATTAATGTTCAAGTATTTTCTTGCAGAAAAGAAAAGAAAAGAAAATGGAACACATTCAACACATAAAACATGATGACAAGGAAGAAAAGGATTGATATCTAAGTTTGCGGGTAATTGTTACTTCCTTATAACATCTTAAGTAGATTTCATTTTTATATTTTTTAATTTGTTTTACAAAAATCATTATTGAATGTCTTCAAACAGGTGCTAACATACAAAGAAGAATCATTAGAGGAATTGATTGAAATTGAGTTAAATATGGGTTGTGAGTATATGTTGGCATATCATAACTTAATTGTGGAATTTGTAAGCATCTATTGATCTTGTTTTACTTAGCTCCGTCTATAATTAATAAAAAAAAACAAACCTTTTATATAAAATATATGATTTGTTATGGGGTATAAAACTTGCAGGAAACAAAGTATGGCACTGCGCCAACAGAACAAATCTTGAAAGATGGCATGCTACATGGTTTTGAAAGAATGTGTATAGTTTATGAGTCAATCATTGCATTGGTACGTCATTTCTTTTCGATTTACATTGATGTATATTATTTAATATTTCAATTTTTATTATTCTCACCAATGTATATACACTCATTACAATTTATTTTTATGTTTGTAGATGGAAGGTGAAGAAGAAGAAAACAATCAACACCGTGAGCAAAACATTCCTGAAAATAACCAAGGTCATGGAAGTAGCTATAACAGTGACAACAATTCAAGCGAAAAATGATGATCACTATGTTTGGATATCAAACCAAGGCGTTGTATTTTTTGAAATATGTCTGTGAAATCAGACATTTTATTTAATGTAATGGACATAGTGTCCCAATTGAAAGATAAATGGATACCAATAACTGTCCCATTTTGTATGACAAAGAATGTCTTATTCACACACACACACACACACATATATGTTTTAAGTTATTCTATTGCGTTATCTATTGTTGGTATTGTGTTCTCCATTGTCTTTCTCAAATGCACTAATAAAAAATTAATTCATATGAATATTGTTATAAGATATATATGTGTCGACTTTTGATGAATAATGAATTTTAGAAAACCACAATAATTATGATATGATATAATAAATTAATCCAAACATCACACTCAAATGAATTAATAAAAAATTAATTAATATGAATAATGTTATAAGATGTGTCGACTTTTGATGAATAATGAATTTAAAACAATAACAATAATTGCGTTGTCACAGGTCGATGTTTCTAAAAAATACAAAATGAAAACCGGTGCACGTATTCTTACACCGGTGCGCTTGTATTCTTAAGCGCACTGGTGCGTTTTTACAACCTATGGGCACCACACAAATACCAAAACTAGTTAAAATATCGAGGCGTTTATGTGGTACGATGCACCAATGCGTTTATGTCTATATACGCACTGGTGTTGTTTTACGACCTATGGGAACCGCAAAAATACTGATACCAATTATAAATCTTAGTGCGTTTGTGTGATACTATGCATTGGGGCATTTTTGTGTCTCTACACACCGATGCATTTGTATGACCTATAGGCACCGCACGAATACCAATACCAATTATAAATCTTGGTGCATTTGTGTGATATTGCGCACCAGGGCGTTTATGTGTCTATTTGCACCGTTGCATTTGTACGACATATGGGCGTTGCACGAGTACCGATACCAATTATAAATCTTAGTGCATTTGTGTGATACTGCACACCAGTGTGTTTCTATAATTCTATGCACCGATGCATTGATATGACCTATGGGCACCACCCAAATCCCAAGACCAATTAGAACGGCCCCGTGCGTTGTATCACCAACACTACGCCCGGTGTTGTTTTTTACCTTAACGGCCTAGTGCATTCTCCTTCGACTGCCCCGGGGCTCTGGCTACAGGTACGCACCTGTGCATTAAATCCGGATTAGTGCACCAATGAAAAAAAAATCCGTAATTACCTCCGGCCACCCATTTTTTTTTTAGTTGTGTTGAATTCCATTAAAAGCTCTGCCAAAACCTCCATAACCATAAACAGATGTTGTAGAAAATGTTGTTTTGACAATTTTGGCCAATTTTATAACACAAAAGACCTCCTTTATAACCTCTGCTGGAGGGTCTTTTCCTTGTAGTGGTTGTAGCATATAGTGCCTTACATTCCACAGCAAAATGGGGTGGCCTACAGGAAGAATCGATCCTTGAAAGAGATGGCCCATTGCATGTTGCATGCAAGATCTCTTTCATCAAAATTTTGGGCTGAAGCAATCAATTATGCCTCATACATCCAGAACAGATCTCCTGATAAATATGTTACTAGAAAAACACCTTTTGAGGCCTGGATTGGAAAGCAACCTGAAGTCATTCATTTTCGCATTTTCGGATCTCGAGCACGGGCCTGCATTCCTATAGAGAAGAGAAAGGCTTTGGAGCCTCAAAGTATAGCATGCACATTTGTTTGATATTCTGATGAAGTCAAAAGGTACAAATTGCTTGATATCAACACTGAAGTGCTCTTTATTGAAAGTAGTGTAAATTTTGATGAAGTTATTTTGCATGCACTAGCAAATGAACTTGTTACCAAGTTTCTGTCACCAGTCATTGATGAGTATGCAGATGAAACTTCAGATCATAATTGTGATAAACATGAGCCTTTTCCTATGACACCTGTTGGACCACTAGTTGTTGAACATAGAGATCAAACTTCCTCATGTAGTTTTGAAGATTCTCAACCAGCTCCAACAGAAAAATTGTGTAGCATGAGTGATCTCCTTGATGATACTGCCTCTATACCTCAGTTTGGGGAAGATCCAAAAGCACTCTATGGAGCTATGGAGTGATGCATGCCCATGCATGCTTATATGATGCATGCATCTAATCCAGACATTTATGCAGAAGCAACTGGGCATCCTGAATGAGAAGCAACAATGGATGAGGAATATAACTCTCTCATTGAGAACCAGACTTGGGATTTGGTTCCACTACCTTCCAATTGTAAACTTGTGAGGTGAAAGTGGGTTTATCGAACCAAGAAAGTAGAAAATGGCCAAGTTAGTCAATATAAGGCACAATTGGTAGCAAAAGGTTTTCATCATGTACATGGTGTTGACTATGATGAGACTTTTTCTCAAGTGGAAAAAATGGATTCCATTCGGCTAGCTCTCCCCATTGGAGCAACAAGAGGATGGGAGGTGCATCATATGGATGTGAAGAATGCTTTCTTCCCAGTGATCTCAAGGAGGAAATCTACATGGAGCAGCCACATGGATACATGCACAATCCATCTCTGGTATGCAAATTAAAGAAGTCTCTTTATGGCCTCAAGTAGGCACCTAGAGCATGGTATCCAAAGATGGATTCTTATTTTTTATCTCAAAATTTTGTATGTTGCAAATCTGATTCCAATATATATTTTTTGAAGAAAATTGACTCCTTGTTGATCATAGTACTCTATGTAGACAATCTTTTGATAACTGGTAGTTCAACTTCTGTCATTACTAAGATTAAAACTGCATTGCATAAGATGTTTTCTATGACAGACATGGGCTTGCTAAATTTCTTCTTTGGGCTAGAGATCATTCTGAGTGGTTCTGGGATTACCATTTCTCAACCAAAATATGCTAGAGATATTTTGGCACAATTTCATATGAGTGACTGCAAGCCAGCAACCACACATTTCTTATCAGGTATAAAGCTTGAGAATAGCAAAGACACACCATGGGTTGATTACACATTGTATCGTCAGCTTATCAGAAGTCTTCTTTATCTCACTCACTCCCATCCTATTCTCTCATATGTCATAGGAGAAGTTTCCAGATACCTGCAGGAGCCACATGAGTTACACTGGAAAGCTGCAAAGCGCATCCTTCGATATGTCTAGGGGACAATCATCTATGGGATTCTTTATGAAGCCAATTGTTCTTTGGATCTCATTGGGTTCACAGATTCAAATTCAGCTCGCGAAAACATTGATCGCAAGTCCACCTCTGGTTATGTATTTAGTTTTGGATGTGACCCAATTTTTTGGTCAAGCAAGAAGAAGGTTGTCATTCCTTTATCATTAGCATAGGCTGAGTATAGAGGAGCAGTCAATGCCACTATTCAGTCCATTTGGCTACAAAATTTCCTATCTGAGCTTGGGATCAGTGTCCATAATTTGTCCAACTGTCATCTGGTGTGATAATCAAAGTACGCTAAATTTTTGGAGAGATCTAGTGCAGCAGCAGTGGCAAAACACATCGAGATCCACATGCACTTCATTAGAGAACTCATTCATGATGGGATCATCGATCTTCAATATTGTCCTAGTTTCAAGAAGTCTGTTGATATCTTCACCAAGACTTTCACTGAGCAGAAGTTTCGATTCCTGCAAGATCATCTTGGGGTGAACGACACGACTTCCTAGCAGTTGTATTTTCTCTAATTTTTGGGTGAAATTGTGAAGTTGGGAAACACTTTTTGCCCTTTTTTGACGTTGAAAATTGTAATTTTCTATGCTTTTCAACTTGAACTCCAGTAAACTCATATTTTTATTGCAAATTATGTGTTGACATAAAAACAAGAATTGTAGAGAATTGTCTTACCTCCATACCCATATTTTTTTTTTTTAAATATTGACATATAGAGGGGTAAATTTATTGTTTACTAACTACATATACTTGAAATTTTTAGCCAAACATAAATAGTCACTTTATGATCCATAAATTTTTTTAGGGAAGGTTATTCATTTTTTGGAAAAAACCATAGCATCATAATCTGCATATATTGCACTAGTGCACAGACTATTGTTCGGTAATTTTCAGATTAAATTACTATTTTTTATTATTTTTTGAAATGGACAAAGACAAAAAAATAGTGATGTTTCAGTACATTTTATGATCCATAGATTTTATTTTCAATGTGATCGTCAATAAGAAAAATGAGAGTACCCTTTTGAAGTAGACAAGGAGGGGAAATGCAATATGATTTTTCTGAATTTTTTGGTTTCGTCATTTGAAAGTTATTGAATTTTCATTCAATGCAATTTTTCGAACAATGAAATTCCACAGTGACACAATTTAGTAAAAAATTAATAAAATATTGATTTTTTTAATGAAACTCCACAAATCTCATATCATTAGAAACTAGATTCAGAGATGAATCTAATGGTACTTGGTCCGACATATAAAATTTTGTTTTTGTAGGTGTTCCATCCCTCCAAAGTTGCAGGTTCCTGAAAACTGCAGAATTTTTTGGTTTTTCGTTGACCAGAAACTCTCAGCCGAGATAATTTCTCGGAAGAGAAATTTATAAAACTCTCGACCGAGAGTTTAACCCACCTAAAGTTACACTTAACCGCGTGGCCAAACTCTCGGTCGAAAGTTTAAAAAACTCTCAGACGAGAGTTTGTGCCCGAGAGTTTACCCGATGAAACTCTCAGCCGAGAGTTTAGAAAACTCTAGGACGAGAGTTTATAAAACTCTAGGCCGAGAGTTTTGAAAACTTTAGGATGAGAGTTTAGAAAACTCTAGGCCAAGAGTTTAGAAAACTCTCGGCCGAGATTTTTATTAAATGTTTTAATCAAAATTTTTAGGGGTTTATATGTTTAGGGTTTAGGGGTTTATATGTTTAGGGTTTTATATGTTTAGGGTTTAGGAGTTTATATGTTAGGGGTTTATATGTTTAGGGTTTTATATGTTTAGGGTTTAGGGGTTTATATGTTAGGGGTTTACATGTTTAGAGTTTAAAGGGTCAAATGGGTTAGGGGTTTTGGGGTTTAGGGGCTTAAATGGGTTAGGGGTTAACGGGTTAGGGGTAGGGGTTAAGGGTTTAGAGGTTTAGGGTTTAGGGGGTTAAATCGATTAGGGGTTAGGAATTAGGGTTTAAGGGGTCAAGGGTTAAGGGGTTAGAGGTTTAGGTGTTTAAGGGGTTGAATGGGATATGAGTTGGGAATTAGGGTTTAAGGTTTTAGGGGGTTAAATGGGTTAGGGTTGGTTTAGAGATTTAGGGGGTTAGGGGATTTAGCAGTTAAGGATTTTAGGGGTTAGAAGTTAGGGGTTAATGGGGTTAAATGGGTTAGGTTTTTAGGGGTTTAGGGTGTTGAATTGGTTAGGGGTTGAGAATTAGGGTTTAAGGGGTTAAGGGTTAAGGGTTTAGAGGTTTAGGGTTTAGGGGGTTAAATGGCTTACATGTTTAGAGGTTTAGGGGGTTAGGGGATTTAGCAGTGAAGGATTTTAGGGGTTAGGGGTTAGGGTTTTGGGGGTTAAATGGAATCCACACTTAAATGGGTTAGGATTTTAGGGGTTTATGGTGTTAAATTGGTTAGGGGTTGGGAATTATGGTTTAAGGGGTTAGGGGTTAAGGGTTTAGGGGGTTAAAAGGGTTACAGGTTCAGAGGTTTAGGGGGGTTAGGGGATTTAGCAGTGAAGGATTTTCGGGGTTAGGGGTTAGGGTTTTGGGGCTTAAATGGAATCCACACTTAAATGGGTTAGGTTTTTAGGGGTTTAGGGTGTTGAATTGGTTAGGGGTTGGGAATTAGGGTTTAAGGGGTTAGGGGTTAAGGGTTTAGGGGATAGGAATTAGGGTTTAAGGGGTCAAGGGTTAAGGTGTCAAGGGTTATGGGTTGGGAATTAGGGTTTAAGGGGTTAGGGGTTTTGGGGTTTAGGGACTTAAATGGGTTAGGGGTAGGGGTTAAGGGTTTAGAGGTTTAGGGTTTAGGGGTTAAATGGGTTAGGGGTTTAGAGGTTTAGTAGGGGTAAATGGGTTAGGGGTTAAGGGTTTAGGGGGTTAAGGGTTTGGGGGTTAGGAATTAGGGTTTAAGAGGTCAAGGGTTATGGGTTGGGAATTATGGTTTAAGCAGTTAGGGGTTAAGGGTTTAGAGGTTTAGGGTTTAGGGGGTTAAATGGGCTATAGGTTTAGAGGTTTAGGGGGTTAGGGGATTTAGCAGCAAAGGATTTTAGCGGTTAAATGGAATCCACACTTAAATGGGTTAGGTTTTTAGGGGTTTAGGGTGTTGAATTGGTTAGGGGTTTTGGGGTTTAGGGGCTTAAATGGGTTACATGTTTAGAGGTTTAGGGGGTTAGGGGATTTAGCAGTGAAGGATTTTAGGGGTTAGGGGTTAGGGTTTTGGGGGTTTAATGGAATCCACACTTAAATGGGTTAGGTTTTTAGGGGTTTAGGGTGTTGAATTGGTTAGGGTTTTTGGGGTTTAGGGGCTTAAATGGGTTAGGGTTTAATGGGTTAGGGGTAAGGGTTAAGGGTTTAGAGGCTTAGGGTTTAAGGGTTAAATGGGTTAGGGGTTTAGAGGTTTAGTGAGGGTAAATGGGTTAGGTGTTAAGGGTTTAGAGGCTTAGGGTTTAGGGGGTTAACGGTTTAGGGGTTAGGAATTAGGGTTTAAGGGGTCAAGGGCTATGGGTTTGGAATTAGGGTTTAAGGGGTTAGGGGTTAAGGGTTTAGAGGTTTAGGGTTTAGGGGGTTATATGGGTTACAGGTTTAGAGGTTTAGGGGGTTACGGGATTTAGTGGTGAAGGATTTTAGGGGTTGGGGGTTAGGGTTTTGGGGGTTGAATGGAATCCACACTTAAATGGGTTAGGTTTTTAGGGGATTAGGGTGTTGAATTGGTTAGGGGTTTTGGGGTTTAGGGGCTTAAATGGGTTAGGGGTAAAGGGTTCAGAGGTTTAGGGTTTAGGGGTTAAATGGGTTAGGGGTTTAGAGGTTTAGTGGGGGTAAATGGGTTAGGGGTTAAGGGTTTAGAGGTTTAGGGTTTAGGAGGTTAAATGGGTTAGGGGTTAGGAATTAGGGTTTAAGGGGTCAAGGGTTAAGGGGTTAGAGGTTTAGGTGTTTAAGGGGTTGAATGGGATATGGGTTGGGAATTAGGGTTTAAGGGGTTATAGGTTTAGGTTTTAGGGGGTTAAATTGGTTAGGGTTCGTTTATAGGTTAAGGGGGTTAGGGGATTTAGCAGTTAAGGATTTTATGGGTTAGAAGTTAGGGGTTAAGAGGTTAGGGGTAGGGGTTAAGGGTTTAGAGGTTTAGGGTTGAGGGGGTTAAATGGATTAAGGGTTAGGAATTAGGGTTTAAGGGGTCAAGGATTAAGGGGTTAGAGGTTTAGGTGTTTAAGGGGTTGAATGGGTTATGGGCTAGGAATTAGGGTTTAAGGGGTTATAGGTTTAGGGTTTAGGGGGTTAAATGTGTTAGGGTTGGTTTAGAGGTTTAGGGGATTAGGGGATTTACCAGTTAAGGATTTTAGGGGTTATAATTTATGGGTTAATGGGGTTAAATGGGTTAGGTTTTTAGAGGTTTAGGGTGTTGAATTGGTTAGGGGTTCGGAATTAGGGTTTCAGGGGTTATGGGTTAAGGGTTTAGAGGTTTAGGGTTTAGGCGGTTAAATGGGTTATAGGTTTAGAGGTTTAGGGGGTTAGGGGATTTAGAAGTGAAGGATTTTAGGGGTTAGGCGTTATGGTTTTGGGGGTTAAATGGAATCCACACTTAAATGGGTTAGATTTTTAGGGGTTTAGGGCATTGAATTGGTTGGGGGTTTTGGGGTTTAGGGGCTTAAATGGGTTAGGGGTAGGGGTTAAGGGTGTATAGGTTTAGGGTTTAAGGGTTAAATGGGTTAGGGGTTTAGAGGTTTAGTGGGGGTAAATGGGTTAGAGGTTAAGGGTTTAGAAGTTTAGGGTTTAGGGGGTTAAGGGTTTAGTGGTTAGGAATTAGGGTTTAAGGGGTCAAGGGTTATGGGTTGGGAATTAGGGTTTAAGGGGTTAGGGGTTAAGGGTTTAGAGGTTTAGGGTTTAGGTGGTTATATGGGTTACAGGTTTAGAGGTTTAGCGGGTTAGGGTTTTGGGGGTTAAATGGAATCAACATTTAAATGGGTTAGGTTTTTAGGGGTTTATGGTGTTGAATTGGTTAGGGGTTTTGGGGTTTAGGGGCTTAAATGGGTTAGGGGTTAACGGGTTAGGGTTAGGGGTTAAGGGTTTAGAGGTTTAGGGTTTAGGGGTTAAATGGGTTAGGGGTTTAGAGGTTTAGTGGGGGTAAATGGGTTAGGGGTTAAGGGTTTAGAGGTTTAGGGTTTAGTGGTTTAAATGGGTTAGGGGTTAGGAATTTGGGTTCAAGGGGTCAAGGGTTAAGGGGTTGAATGGGTTATGGGTTGGGAATTAGGGTTTAAGGGGTTATAGGTTTAAGGTTTAGGGGGTTAGGATATTTAGCAGTTAAGGATTTTAGGAGTTAGAAGTTAGGGGTTAACGGGTTAGGGGTAGGGGTTAAGGGTTTAGAGGTTTAGGGTTTAGGGCGTTAAATGGGTTAGGGTTTAGGAATTAGGGTTTAATGGGTCAAGGGTTAAGGGGTTAGAGGTTTAGGTGTTTAAGGGTTTGAATGGGTTATGGGTTGGGAATTAAGGTTTAAGGGGTTATAGGTTTAGGGTTTAGGGGGTTAAATGGGTTAGGGTTGGTTTAGAGGTTTAGGGGGTTATGGGGTTTAGCAGTTAAGGATTTAAGGGGTTAGAAGCTAGGGGTTAATGGGGTTAAATGGGTTAGGTTTTTAGGGGTTTAGGGTGTTGAATTGGTTATGGGTTCAGAATTAGGGTTTTAAGGGTTAGGGGTTAAGGGTTTAGAGGTTTAGGGTTTAGGGGGTTAAATGGGTTATAGGTTTTAGAGGTTTAGGGGGTTAGGGGATTTAACAGTGAAGGATTTTAAGGGTTAGGGGTTAGGGTTTTGGGGGTTAAATGGAATCCACACTTAAATGGGTTAGGTTCTTAGGGGTTTAGGGTGTTGAATTGGTTAGGGGTTGGGAATTAGGGTTTAGGGGTTAAGGGTTTAGAGGTTTAGGGTTTAGGTGGTTAAATGGGTTACATGTTTAGAGGTTTAGGGGGTTAAGGGATTAGCAGTGAAGGATTTTAGGGGTTAGGGGTTAGGGTTTTGGGGGTTAAATGGAATCCACACTTAAATGGGTTAGGTTTTTAGGGGTTTACTATGTTGAATTGGTTAGGGGTTGGGAATTAGGGTTTAAGGGGTTAGGAATTAGGGTTTAAGGGGTCAAGGGTTATGGGTTGGGAATAAGGGTTTAAGGGGTTAGGGGTTTTGGGGTTTTGGGGCTTAAATGGGTTAGGGTTTAATGGGTTAGGGGTAGGGGTTAAGGGTTTAGAGGTTTAGGGTTTAGGGGTTACATGGGTTAGGGGTTTAGACGTTTAGTGCGGGTAAATGGGTTAGGGGTTAAGGGTTTAGAGGTTTAGGGTTTAGGGGGTTAAATGGGTTAGGGGTTAGGAATTAGCGTTTAAGGGGTCAAGGGTTAAGGGTTAGAGGTTTAGGTGTTTAAGGGGTTGAATGGGTTATGGGTTGGGAATTAGGGTTTAAGTGGTTATAGGTTTAGGGTTTAGGGGGTTAAATTGGTTAGTGTTGGTTTAGAGGTTTAGGGGGTTAAATGGAATCCACTTAAATGGGTTAGGTTTTTAGGGGTTTAGGGTGTTGAATTGGTTAGGGGTGAAGGGTTTAGGGGTTAGGAAATAGGGTTTAAGGGGTCAAAGGTTATGGGTTGGGAATTAGGGTTTAAGGGTTAGGGGTTTAGGGTTTAGGGGGTTAAATGGGTTAGGATTGGTTTAGAGGTTTAGGGGGTTAGGGGATTTAGCAGTTAAGGATTTTAGGGGTTAGGAGTTAGGGGTTTTGGGGTTTATGTGCTTAAATGGGTTAGGGGTTAACGTGTTAGGGGTAGGGGTTAAGGGTTTAGGGGTTAAATGGGTTAGGGATTTAGAGGTTTAGTGGGGGTAAATGGGTTAGTGGTTAAGGGTTTAGAGGTTTAGGGTTTAGCGGGTTAAGGGTTTAGGGGTTAGGAATTAGGGTTTAAGGGGTCAAGTGTTAAGCGGTCAAGGGTTAGTTTTCTGCAATAACATAATTCTCCAATCCCATACACTTCTGCTTGGAATGTCACACTTAACATTCATTTCCTTTTCGAATAATATTATTTATTCCCTTACATCCATACATAGGAAAATAAACTTCATTTAAATTTAATATTGTGAAACTAAAGTGGAATATAAGAGGACCCATTCCAGGAAGGGCATCTCACTCAATGTTCAAATAATATTGTTTATTCCCTTACATCCATACCTAGGAAAATAGACTTCCTTTCAAGTTAATCGTGTGAAACTGAAGTGGAAGATAAAGTGACCCATTCCAAGAAGCTCATCTCACTTCAAAAAGTTCTCGAGATTTCCAAGAATTTATAACGATATTAAGGTGCTATGCATTGTCTCCTTTATCACCTCATTGCATTTAGTCAATTGTTTTTTAAATTTAAATTTATTCATTAATTTCAAAAAAAATATTATATATATATATATATATATATATATATATATAGTTGCTTTTATTTTGATTTATGTTTTAGAATTTTATTTTATTTATATTAATATATCAACTAGTTTTATATAAAATAAAGTACCCTAACAACTTAATAATTTTGGCGTTTTATTATAGGAATAAAACTCTCGGACGAGAGTTGAAAAAACTCTAGGATGAGAGTTTTGAAAACTCTCATCCGAGAGTTTTCAAAACTCTCATCCGAAAGTCTTCCCGAGAGTTTCCGTCAATAAAAATGTCGGACAAGAAAATACATAACTCTCGTCAGAGAGTTTTAACTCTGGTTAAACCCAATAAAACTCTTGGATGGGAGTTTTTAAAAATCCCGGTCGAGAAATAGAGTTGACTATTTTCTCGGACGAGAAATTAAAAATTTCTCCCAAATTCTAGCTGTCCACCAAAAAGTGTTTCCCAACTTCGCGATTTCACCCTTTTCATTATATTTTGAGGGGGGGTTTTTATTCCTACTGGGTTTTCCCTATTTCCTCTTTTCATGCATTTTATATGGGTATCTAAAATGGTCTTGTTGCCGAGACTCATTCATTTTGCAAATGGTATTCTTCCCCCACCTGCTTCTGGTCGTCTTCACAATGAAAGGCCCAGTCTTGAGCCTGTTGTTCAACTACCTTCCAAAGTCGTACTCCATAAGTCTTCCTATGATCCTAACGTTTGTGCCACTCAACATTACAGTATTGTTGAGGATTTGGCTCAGGCATCATTCGCTATGTCTGCATTGGAATTGCTTCAGAGTTTTGCATCACAACGGAAGGTTTTTCTATCCATTATCGGAGGGGTGGACCCTACCAATTCAAGCCTTATCAACTTTGATCTGGAAAATTTCGTTCCACATCTCCCTCACGGGCTTGCACAGATTATCCAAGTTGGGATCAATGGTAAGAATATCCATCGCGTGGTCGTGGACAAAGGCGCATCTACTTGCATCATGTCCGTTGCATGCTGGAATGCCATTGGCTCTCCTGCCCTCAATCAGTCTCCAAATTCTTTAGAAGCTTTTGACGGAAGGGAATGTCGCCCTCTTAGTGTTCTCACTAGCTTACCTATAACATTGGAAGGAAAAACGATTAATGTTGAGGTTGAAGCCGTCGACGCCAAACTCAATTATAATCTTCTCCTCGGTCATAGTTGGACTCATGCCATGCTATACGTCTCGTCCACTGTTGTTCTTCGATTCCCACACGAAAGAAAGATCATCATTGTCGATCAACTATCCTTTTTCACTTCTACGTCCTCCAAGAGCAACGTTCCATATGTAGATCGTATTCCTACGATTTATGAGAGCATAGGGCCAGGACGTTTCAAAGATCCTCCCCTTATGAGACTTTTTTAACCTCCTCTACCCAACATAGCTCAGGTCAACATAATCTCCACGTCTTCTGATCTGTGGATCATCCCTTCGCCTGAGAAAGTTGATTCGTTTGTTGACACAATGTCGTTAAGCCCAATAGAAATTAATTATTGTGAATTTATCTCTACTTCGGCTTCTCCTCCCTCCGATCATACTCCTTTCAGTGTGTTTATCGAAATCTATTCTCAATCTCGTTGGCTCGGTGCTTCAGATTCTTCTGATCCCTTGAATGAGATTTTTCCTAATGATGAAGCCATCATGGAAACCATGTCTCTAGAGGATCCTCCTTGGGATGATAGTCATCATCATTCTTCCTTTATGCCTAGCCTTGGGGCCATGTCTACTTTTCTTGAGAAATTTTCCTCCCAAGCTCCTTCCCATCCGCTTCAAATTCCCATCTTGACACATGAAGTTTTTGCGGAAAGTAACATGGGGAACATTACACAAATGATCCCTATTCACATCTCCATTAAATCCAGGGTTGTCAAGAACATCCATATTGGGGTGACATGTTCTCCTAATGAGATCAAGGTCTATACTAGTCTCTTTCGAGATTTTTGATATGTTTTCGCTTGGTCCTATGAGGAAATGCTCGTCATCAATTCGAGTATAGTCGTGCACGAGATCCCTACTTATCCTGATGCAAAGCCTGTTTGACAACATCTTTATCCCGTGCACCCTAGAAACGTAGCCACCATAAAGGGAGAAGTTGAAAAACTTCTAAAGGATGGCTTCATTTATCCGATCCCCTTGATATATTGGATCTCTAACATCGTCCCCGTGGATAAAAATCAAGGCACTATTCTAGTATATGTGGATTACCGCGACATCAACCGCGTTTGTCCTAAGGATAACTATCCCACTCCTTTCTTCGATCAGATCATTGACAACTGTGTTGGGAGTGACATATTTTCCCTTATGGACGGGTTCTTTGGTTACAACCAGATCAATATTTTACCGGATGATCAACACAAGGCTTCCTTCTTCTATCCATGGGGCACCTTCGCATATAATAAGCTCCCTTATTTCCTTAGGAATGCTGGTGCCACATTCCAACGAGAAATGTCATATGCTTTCCATGATATTAAGCACATTGTTCAACCTTACCTGGATGACCTTTCGGCTCATTCCGCTAAGTGTAAAGACAACCTGGATCACCTCCATCAAATATTTCTTCATTGTAGACACTACAACAGTCGGCTTAATCCATATAAATGTGTCTTCTGCATCGATTCCGATAGACTCCTTGGGTTTATCGTTTCTAAAGACGGAACTCGTCTCGACCCTCTTAAGGTCGAAGCTATTATTAATCTCCCCTCCCCTTCCTCTTTACATCACTTGTAGAGTTTGCAAGGGAAAGCTAATTTCCTGTGCCGTTTTATACCGAATTATTTTGAAGAAGCCAAAGGATTCACGCAATTACTTAAGGAAGGCATCCCGTTCCTCTGGGATGAGATTGCTAAAAAATATTTCAATGCACTAAATACATTGCTTGTCAATGCTCCTCTTTTTCGTCCACCCAATTATCATCACGGCTATTCACTCTATTTGGCTACCTCATTTAGCACTATTGCCAAGGTTCTAGTACAGGATGACGATGATGGTGATGAGAACGTCATTTATTATTTGAGTTTCAATCTTCTCGATACAAAAACATGTTATGCTCATGTCGAGAAATTGGTGTTGGCAGTTGTTCAAGTCGTCCAATGTTTTCACCATTATATTTTACTTCGTACAATAACCGTGATTTCGGATTGCAACCGCATGACCTATATATTGACTCGACAATTGTTGGGGGAAAATACGCTAAATGGATAGTTATCCTCCAACGTTTATACTTGGAGTTAACTACCACTAAATCGAATAAATAATCAGTTTTTGTCAATTTGATATGCTCTTTACCTTCTACCTCTGCTCCCTCTGGTTCTGATGAACGCATTCTAGACAACACTCTTTCTCTGATTAGCACCCTCAGTCCATGGTACGGTGATATCATCATTTATCTCCAGACTTCCACCTTCTGGTCTGAGTTGATGACAGATGCTCGTCAATGTATCCATCATCATTCGCAACCCTATCGCATAGTCAAAGATTCTCTATACCACATCGGAGCTGATTTTGTTTTCCGTCAGTGTTTAACCCTCGAGGAAGCTAAAAAAAGTCCTCAATCACTACCATTCTAGTGCATGTGACGGTCACATGTCTGGCTATGCTACTGCCCAAAAATTCCTTCTTTCTCAATATTTCTGGCATACCATTTTTAAAGATTGTATTGTTGTTGTCTGTAAATGTCATGAATTCCAAATTTACCAGTGCAAGATGCGTGCTCCACCCACACACCTCCATCTTGTCATTACTGTTGGTCCCTTTGCGAAGTGGGGCATCGATTTTATGATGTGTAACCCTCACTCGACCAAGGGGCATGCTTATATTATCGTAGCCTTGGACTACTTCAATAAATGGGCCGAAGCAATGCCTACACTTATAGCTGACGGTAAGATAGCTGCACAATTTCTTTTCAATCATGTGATTACCAGGTTTAGTGGCCCTCAAGCCATTTTCACTAACCATGGCCCTCATTTTCACAATTTTATGATGGCTGAGTTGACTACTAAGTTGGGTCTAGATCATGACAGCTCAACGCCGTACTACCCCCAGGAGAATTGCTAGGTTGAAGCCGTGAACAAGGTTTTAGTCAGCATGCTTCAGCATACGATTGGGACGCACAAGTCCAATTTTCATCTCATGTTGTTTTCAGCTCTCTCGGATTACCGAACCTTGGTGAAGGATGAAATGGATTCACCCGATTCCAACTTGTTTATGGTATGGAAGCTACCCTTCCGATCAAATGAAAAATCCATTCTCTCAAGATAGTTGTTGAATTATTGCCTAATACCTCGCTAGAGGAAGAAATTCTTCTACATTTAGAGAGGCTTGATGAAACTCATAGCTTTACTTATCTAATCATAGAAGCACAGAAAAAGCGGGTCAAAGCCCATTTTGACCAGAAGATTTCCCCTCGTACTATATATGTTTATAATATATATAAATATTAGTGTGAAGTTTCTTTTAAAAAAAGGACATATGTTGTGTATTGAAAAAAATCCTGAAGGTAGTGTGTGCCACTGTATTAACAAAAAAAGTGAGCATTCTTTTTAAAGAGATAGAGTATGTAAAAGAAAACAGAGTGTGACTCTGTATGAAAAAAAACAGAGAGAGCAGGTTTTAAAAGCATTGTGTTTGTGCATTTTTTTGGAGACAGAGAAGCAAAATCTTGTAACGTTGTGTGTGGAAAGCAGCTTGAAGATTTGTGTTGTAAACCAGAACAAGCAGAACACTGTTACTGATGAAATAGGTAACCTGACCTCAAAACGGGAACTCTAGCCCAAAAAGACTCAAAAAACATGAAAAAACACCCCAAAAACAAAAAAATTGTAGTCTAGAATGCACTTGGTTTTTTTTTTAAGGTCAAATTTCAACATTTTATAAAATTATGCTAAAAACAAAATTGTTTCTTGAAAAAAGGATTGAAAAAACACCCTCAAAACAAAACCAGTTGACGCTGGAATAACAAAAAAAAAAAAAGTTGTGTCATATTTTTGACATTTTTAAAAATAGAAATAACATTTTTTAATTTTTAAAATTGAAACATTAAAAAAAACCTAAAATTTAAGAAAAATATAAATTTAAAAAATAAAAACATTCTAAAGCTTAAAATTTAAAAATATATAGGAATAAAAAAATAAAAATAAAAACAAAATAAAAATTTTAATTCAAACATTAAAAAAAAACTTAAAATTTAAGAAATAAGAAATAAAAAATTAAAAAAATTTAATGATTAAAATTTCAAAATATATAGAAATAAAAAAATAAAAAAAAAAACAAGTTAAAAAAAGAAAGAAATTATAAAAAATAAAATATAGAAATTAAAATTAAAAAAGAAAAAGAAAATGTTTATTAAATTAAAAAATAAAAAACAAAAAATTAAATTTTAAAATAAAAAATTAAATATAAAGAAATATATTAAATTTTAATAAATTTAAAACTTAAATTTTTAAAAAAAAAAAAAATAGTATTTAAATTAAAAGTCAGAAAATGAAAAATTAATTAAAAATAAAAAATGAAAAGTAAAATACAATAAAAATATTAAATTTAAAAAAATATATATATTAAAAGAACAAATAATTTTGAGAAAATAAATTAAATTTAAATTTAAAAAATAATATATATATATATTATATATATATATATATATATATATATATATATATATATATATATATATTAGATTTTATTAAAAAAATAAAAAAAAATTAATATTAAAATAAAAAATTAAATTAAATTAAAATATATATATATATATATATATATATATATATATATATATATATATATATATATATAATTTTAATAAATAAATAAATAAATTTTGAAATAAAAAATAAATTTGAAATATAAAGAAAAAAAAACATTGTTAAAATAAAAAGTTAAAAAGTTTTAAAAATCAATTAAAAATAAAAAAATTGAAAAAAATAAATTTAAAAAATATATTAAATAAAAAATAAAATAAAAAACAAATTAATATGAAAATATTATGTTTAATTTAAAAAAAAAACTAATTTTAAATCCACAATTTTAATTGAAATAAAAAAAATATAAAAATTTTATGTAATAAAAGTAATAATAATAATAAAAATAAAATAAATAAAAAAATAAATATTAAATTCAAATAAATTAAAAAAAAATACAAAATTTATTAAATTTTAAAAAATTAAATGAAAAAACTAAACATAAAATTTAATAATAAAAAAAAAAATGAAAAAAGTAAAAAAAAAAAAAAAAAATTAAATTAAAAAAAAATTACAAAATTGAATAAAAAATTATTAACAAAATTTAGAAAAAAAAAGTTAAAAACAAAAAAAACAAAATTATTAAAAAAAAAATTATAAAAAAACAAAAAAAATAAAACAAATTAAATTTCAAATATAGAAATTAAATTAAAAAATAATAATTTTAAATTTTTTTGAATTTAATATATATATATATATATATATATATATATATATATCAAATTAAAAAAATATATATATAAAAAAATTAAAAAAAAAATTTGATCATGGTGGCGCTGCCAATCAGCCTGTCGCCTAGGTGGCGGCAGAGGGAGATTCCGGGAATCGGCCTCCTGCACAGGTGGCAGCGGAGGCCGATTCCGGGAATCGCCCTCCCGCTGTGGGAAGCCAATTCCCGGAATCGCCCTCCCGGCGCCACCACGATCAAAAAATTCTTTTTTATTTTTATTTTTATTTTTAATTTTTAATAATATATATATTTTTTTAATTTGATTTTTTTTGTTATTTTTAATATTTTTTAATTCATAGCATATCTTCTTCTTTTTTTTTATTTTTTTTTAGTTTTTTTTAGTTTTTTTAATATTTTTTTTTAATTTAATTTTTTATTTTTTATTTTTAATTTCAAAAAATTAAAAATGATTTATTTTTAATTCAAAATATTTATTTTAAATTTAATTTGTTTTAATTTTTTTAATTTTTTATTTTTTAATTTTGTTTTTAAATTTAATATTTTAGATTAATTATTTCTTAAAATTTAAAATTTATTTATTAAATTTATTAAATTTAAATTTAATTCAATTTTTTTTAATCTTTCAGTTTATTTAGTTTTTCTTTTTTAAAATTTATAAATTGTTTATTTAAAAAAAAAAATTAATTATGGATATTTGTTTTTTAATTTTTTGCACGTGGTGTTTTTCATTTTTTTTGTTTTTTAATGATAGTTTTTTTTTTTTTAATTCTTTTATTTTAATTTTCTTTTTCAATTTTAAATTTTGTGTTTCTTTTTAATTTGTTTTTTTTGTTAATTTTAAAATTTGTATTTTTTTTCTTATTATTATTACTTTTTTAATTTAAATTTTTAAATTTAATTTTTTCATTTTTGTATTTTTTTTTAATCTAAATTTTAATTTTGTAATTTTAATTATTTTTAAATTTTCTATTTTAATTTTTTTTAATTATATGGTTTTTTTTAATAACTTAGAAAAAAAAAAAATGCCCACGTGGTGTAGAACAGTCGGTGATGGGGTGCACTGTTAAGGCACTCCGTTCTGTAAGGTCACCAGTTCGAAACCCGTGGGTGGCATGGGAGGAGAAAAAGTGGAAAAAATTAGGATTAGTCTAAACAAGAAAAAAAAAATAACTTAGAAAAAAATGTTTTTGATGTTTTTTTTTTTTTTTTCTTCGTTAATTTTTGTTTTTTCTTTAAATTATGTGTTTTTTTTTCAAATTTTGTCATTTCTTTTGATATAATTTTCGAATATTTTTGGTTTTTTTTTGTTTTTTTTTTTTAAACAAGTTAATTTTGTTTTTTTTTTACATTTTTATTGGTTTTTTTATTGTTTATATATATATTTTTTTAATCTAAGTTTTGTGTTTTATTACCAACATGAAAATCACCACTCTAAAAAAAAAGGTTGATGCTGCATCATTACATTTCAAAATTAGCATGAAAATCACCACTCTAAAAAAGAAGTTGATGCTGCATCAATATGTTTCAAAATTAGCATGAAATCACGAACATTTTAAAACAAATATTCATACTTCATAAATAAAAATATTAGAGTGTCAAAAAAGTGCACAAAAAAAGGGGGTGATTCTGCATCACCACTTTTCAAAATTGGGTGCTTTTTATGCTACAAAAAAAAATAGGCAACAGTGCAGTTACCTATTTCATCGATAACAGTGTTGCAGTTCTAGAGTTTTTTTTATTGTAACAGAGTTCCCTTTTAAGGAAATAGAGTGTTACTTCTCATCTGTGTCCAATTTTTTTTTTAATCTCCGTGTTTAAAGTTGGGGAATTTTATTCGTGTGTTTGTTTTGGAATACCTAGAAATTCCAACATGGTATCAGAGCTAGTCCAGGCTCTTTGAATTTTTTCAAAGAAGCTGAAGGAATAAGGTGTTGTTGCAGCTTTTGACCAGCAGTGTGAAGGCTCTGCAATGACCAGGTATTTACAAAACAAAGTTTTTGTTTTGTGTTTAAAAGGTGCAGTCCAGAGAAGTCTTTTTGAAGACAAATTTTAACTCTCAAGAAATGAGAAGGTTTATTTAAAACACAGTCAAGTTTAGAGCATAGTTCAACAAGCTAGCCATGGAAGGAGCCAACACAAGCATGAGTATAGGAAATACTCAACTCCCACAGTTCAATGGGAAGAACTATGACTATTGGGCAATCACAATGAGAGCCTTGTTTGCCTCTCAAGATTTATGGGAGCTAGTTGAAGATGGTTCTGAAGAACTGGAAGGTGAAAATGCATTTAATGTCTTAACACAGACATAGAAGGATTTGCTACAGAGCAATAGGAAGAAGGACTCAAAAGCCCTCTTCTATCTCTATTAAGCAGTGCATGAAAGTGTGTTTCCAAGGATTGCAGCAGCCAAGAGGTTCAAGGATGCATGTGATACTCTCCAGACAACCTACCAAGGTATGATGAAGGTAAAGACTGCAAAGCTTCAATTAATGAGAAGAGATTTTGAAGTTGTTTGTATGAAGGAGTCTGATACAATAGACTCATTCTTCACTCTACTAATTGGGTTGGTCACCCAAATGAGATCTCATGGAGAGACAATAGAAGAAAGAATAATAGTGGAGAAAGTGTTGAGGGGCTTATCCTCAAGGTTTGATGTGATAGTCACAACCATTAAAGAGATAAAAGATCTCTCAAAGTTTACAGTTGATGAGCTACATGCATCATTGATGACACATGAACAGAGATTGGGTAGAACTACAAACTCATCTTTGGAGCATGCCTTCAAGACCCAAATGTTCTTTGGAAGAGGAAGAGGTCACGGCAGAGGAAACTACAGAGGAAAAGGAAGAGGCAGAAGCTAAAGTAGAGGAGGAAGAAACAGCCCTGCAAATACAAGTGGAAGGGGTAGAAATCAAAGTCAGAATCAAGGCCAAGGCAGCAGCCAAAAAGGAGGACAAAATCAATCACATGGACAAAGGTATGATAAATCCCAA
Source organism: Pinus albicaulis (assembly GCA_034641835.2). NCBI lineage: Eukaryota > Viridiplantae > Streptophyta > Pinopsida > Pinales > Pinaceae > Pinus > Pinus albicaulis. Next base: position 116,863,933 of record CM076569.1, read on the forward strand.
GTCTAATGTCATTACTGTAAGAAGTATGGCCATTATTCTAATGAATGTAGGAAGAAACAGAGTGACATGGGTAATAGAACCAGTGCTAATTTTACTAAATAAATAATTAGTCAAGAAAAGTTGTTTTTAGCATGTAACATGACTGAAGAAAAGAGTGAAGATATATGGTTTCTAGATTCAGGAGGTATCAACCATATGACTGGAAACATTTCTATGTTTTCAATGTTAGATGAAAATGTAAAGTCTCAAGTAACATTGGGGACAGATAGTAAGGTCTCTATCATTGGAAAAGACAGAGTAAGTGTTTTGACAAAGAAAGGATAAGGAAGATCCATATCAGATATTTATTATGTGCCTGGTATGAAGTGTCACCTCTTGAGCATTAGACAACTCATTCAAAAGGCGACCAATGTTTTCTTTGAAGATGATGTATGCAAAATCATAGATAAACCACCAAGCAAGCAATGCATTGCACAAGTGAAGATGACAAGGAACAGAATATTCCCCCTCAAGATCAGAATAGATTTGAAGAAAGGAGCTAAAATGGAAGCAATGACACAAGAGATATTCCAAAGAGAAGCAAAGAATGAAAACTGGTTATGGCACTTGAGATTTCGACATCTCAACTTTGGAGTTCTGAATTTGTTGGATAGGAAATGAATGGTAAAGGGATTACAATTGATTGAAAAGCCAAACAACCTATGTGAAGGCTTCATCTTGGGTAAACAACACAGAGAAAGCTTTCCATCAGGAAAGAGCATAATGGAAAAGACACCCTTAGAAATTGTCCATTCAGATTTGTGTGGACCAATGCAAACACCATCATTAGCAGACAACCACTATATGATGATCTTCATTGATGATTTCATACGAAAAACTTGAGTTTATTTCTTGAAATATAAAAGTGAAGTGTTTGAGAAATTCTGCCACTTTAAGGCTCTTGTAGAGAAACAAAGTGGGCAGGATATCAAGGTCTTAAGAATTGACAGAGGAGGAGAGTATATCTCAAAACAATTTATGCATTTTTGCAGAGAAAATGGCATACACAAGCAATTTACAGCAAGGTATACACCGCAGCAAAATGGAGTTGCTAAAAGGAAAATAGAACCATCATGGATATGGTAAGAAGTATGCTGAAGGCAAAACATTTTCCAAATGAATATTGGGCTGAAGTTGTACATTGTGCAACATACATCTTGAATAGATGCCCAACCAAATATGTAATGAGAAAAGTTCCAGAAGAAGCATGGAGTGGCATAAAACAATTTGTCACCCACATGAGAGTTTTTGGTTGTGTGGCTTATGCACACATTCCAGATCAGCTAAGGAAGAAGTTGGACAGTAAGGGGAAGAAGTGAATATTTATTGGATACTGTGAAGAATCCAAGGCATAAAAACTGTATAACCCATCCACCAAGAATTTTGTTATAAGAAGAGATGTGCAGTTCATTGAGGAAGAAGCTTGGGATGGAAGCATTGAGAAAACAGTGAATGTAAAAAGTTGTTTGTCTCATGATGATAATGAGGAAGAGATGGCTGAAATACATCCCTCATTAGCAGCACCACCTCCACAAACACAAGGAAAGTAATTGACACCACAAGCAGGTATGAGAACACCTTTGAGAAGTGATAACAGTGCTTCTCCAAGCACACCACAGGGATCAGATTTGAGTGCTTCTACAAGCACAAGTTCAGCAAGTGAAAGACGAACCAGATTCAGAAGTCTGAATGAAATTTATGAGTAAGACGCAGCAAATGAAGGTATGAACTCTTTGTTTTCATTTTATTATCATGTATATGGTCTTATTCATTTTGAAGAAGCTATAAAATATAAGAAATAGATAGATGTTATGGATGAAGAAATAAATGCCATAGAGAGAAATAAGACATGGGAATTAGTTGATCTCCCAAAAGGCAAAGAAGTAATTGCAGTAAGATGGGTCTACAAGACCAAAAGAAATTTTGAAGGTAAGATTGAAATGCACAAGGCTAGACTTGTTGTTAAAGGCTACAAGCAGCAACAAGAAAGAAATTATGAAGAAACATTTGCACCAGTTGCAAGAATGGAAACAATAAGAGCAGTGTTGTCCATAGCAGCACAACACAAGTGGAAAGTTTACCAAATGGATGTGAAATCAACATTCCTAAATGGAGTATTGATGGAAGACGTCTCTAGGTTATGAGAAAAAGGGCCAAGAGCACAAATTTTGCAGATTGAAGAAAACTCTTTATGGGCTAAAACAAGCACCAAGAGCATGGCACAGTAGGATAGATCCCTATCTACTAGAAAATGGGTTTGAAAAATGTGAAGGAGAACCCACATTACACAACAAGGAGAAAGATGGTAAGATGTTGATTGTTGTTTCATATGTTGATGATGCGATCTTTACACGTAATGATGCTTACCTCAATGAGAATTTTAAGACATTCATGAAGGATGAATTTGAAATGACTGATATGGGATTGCTGAGATACTTCTTAGGAATAGAAGTAGAGCAAAATGAAAATAAAATTTTTATCTCTCAAACTAAATATCTAAATGAAGTTTTGGAAATATTTAATATGCAGGATTCCAAGACAACAATTACTCCTACAGTGATGGGATTGAAGTTGAGCGAAGAGGACAACAGTAAGAATTTTGATCCAAGTTTGTACAAAAGCATAGTTGGCACCCTCATGTATTTGACTGCAACTAGGCCAGATATTATGCATGTTGTAAGTTTAATTTCCAGATTTATGGAAAGGCCAAAAGAGACACATTGGCAAGCAGCAAAAATAATTCTAAGGTATGTGAAAGGAACAAAGAGGTATGGAATTTTATATACCACTTTAGAAAATTTTGAATTGATTGGATATACTGACAGTGATTGGGTTGGAAGTATAGATGATAGGAAAAGCACCTCTGGATATGTTGTTCATATGCTTTCAGGAGCCATTTCATGGGCTTCTATGAAACAACCAATTGTGACTTTATCTACAGTAGAGGCAGAGTATGTGACAGCTACAGCAGCAACATGTCAAGCAGTTTGGATGAGAAGAATGTTGAGGAGTTTGTGTCATGAATAGGTAAGAGGCACAACAATTTATTGTGATAATATCTCAGCAATAGCATTATCAAAGAATTCAGTGTTTCACAAAAGAACGAAACGCATTGATGCCAAGTATCACTACATCAGAGAGCTAGTGAACAATGGGGAAATTGTTTTGAAACATTGCAGAACTGAAGAGAAGTTTGCTCATATACTGACGAAACCATTGGGGCAGAAAAGTTTTAATTATTTGAGAAAGTGTTTGGGTATGGAAGAGAACCGAAAAGTTGAATTTAATGGGGAGTGTTGAATTTTTAAATTCAACTGCAATAGTCCAACTGCACCGTGTAGGAGAGCCGAAGGACAGAAGCAACAACAATGATTTTTTTTTTTCTTGCATGCCATTGAAAACTAATTTTCTATTTTAACGAACCTGAAAATCTATATTTTGGTTCAAGGCCGTAGCCCTATTTTTGCATTGAAGAACCGTCATTTAAAAACTTCCATATCACATTTAAATCCAATACACCAACCGATGTCCTTACCTGCATTTTTTTTTTTTGAAGTTTGAATGGGTTTAGACCCCACCACAGCCAACGAAGCAAGGCAACCACCAATCAGGGGGCGATCGCATAGAAAAGAGGCTGATGTGGCCAACCTCAATTCGGAGCCGATAAAAAAATTAAAACACGCAATTTACGTTTATCGCGCGTCTAGAGGGTGACATCACTATAGCCCAATTTGGAATGAAAAAAGTTTATGAAAAGGAGTTTAATTTTGTTTCTTTAAATCTGCGGAAATTGCATAAGGACTTATACCTTAGGTTAAAAGTTTTTTTTAACGTGTTTTGTTTTATTAAAAAAAAGGTGTTATGGCAAAGTATTTTTTGGACCAAGGTTAATATATATATGGTGTTAATATATATTATAAACATTCTACATGTTTATAATATATATAAATATTAATGTGAAGTTTCTTTTTAAAAAAAGACATATGTTATGTATTGAAAAAAAGCCTGAAGGCAGTGTGAGCCATTGTATTAAGAAAAACAGTGAGCATTTTTTTTAAAGAGATAGAGTATGTAAAAAAAACAGAGAGTGAGTCTGTGTATGAAAAAAAAACAGAGAGAACAGTTTTTAAAAGCACTGTGTGTGTGCATTCTTTTTTGAGACAGAGAAGAAAAGTATTGTAACAATGTGTGTGGAAAGCAGCTTGAAGATTTGTGTTGTAAACGAGAACAAGCAGTTCTGAAGTTTTTTTTGTAATAGAGTTCCCTTTTAATAAAATAGAGTGTTACTTCTCATCTCTGTCCAAATTTTGTTTTAATCTCTGTGTTTGAAGTTGGGGAATTTTATTCCTCTATTTGTTTTAGAATACTTAGAAATTCCAACACCTCACAAAACGGGAAATATGTATTTGAGCGTCTTCAGAATCCTTCACTTGCAAGTCTGGCACAATGCCTCCAGAAATGTGCACAATGCCTCTGGAACAATGCTCTCAAGGACTGCACTCTACACGACAGCAGTCGTTCTAGATACACAATGCTTTCCCATGACTGATTCTCAATCGCATGCAATAGCTCTTCACACCATCCCAGCACATAACACTGTTCCAAAACCTCAGCTATGACCCACAAACAAATCTTACAACGACCAGGCCAAGATCTTCACCGATTCAAAAGGAAAGATCTCGTGCAGACACTTTGATCTGGCATCAAGCATACAATACTTTACTTTTCACATGCACACAACATCCAAGCCTCTAACCAGGCTCTTCAAAGAATTGAGCACAAAACTCCTCACACCACTGAGCACATAGCTCCTGACACCAAGCCCTTCTTTGGCTCTTCAAACCACCGAGCACACAACTCTCTCACCGAGCCTTCACGAATTTATCACCACAAGCCACATGGATCTGATACCATGATAGAAACTTTGAAGACTCACTGAGGAGATTATCTATTACATTAACAAACAACTGAATTTATACATGATTGAGTTGAAGATTCAACAGTGAATCCCGCAGTTATGACTGACCTAACCCTGCAGACTATCGTCGACTATCAGCTATTGCGCCGACTAACAATGTATTGTTTTCGTATGAACACTAGGAGTGATTACTACTCCAACAAAAAAAAAATCCTTTCAAATCTTGTGTACTAAATATCTATCAAATTTACAGTTTGATAGAATAAAAAATTTGTGGTCCGAGAAATTGAAGGTGAAAGTATGAAAGCATTATGAATGGTGATAATCATATGAAAATTTGCATTTGCGAAGTGTGAGTGGGAATTTGGCATCCCAACTACCCATGAGCGAGAGCCATTGAGATGAAATGATTTTATAATGATTGATGACCAAATCCATTTTCTCACAATTCGTGGCTATGTTCAATTCGATGAAAAATGTTACCCCTTGTATAATAAAGTGTCCAGGGGAATTGGCCATGATGTACAATAGTTATGGAATATTGGCATGCAAATCCAGTTGGTGATCTGAAAGGTAGCATGAGGAAATTCAACATATTCCACACTAGCCATGGCATAGTCACAAGAAAATCCAACAGCAGGGATCGATCTCAAGGATCCCTTGAAATAAGGAGATTTGAATTTACAATTTCATTCGAAGACCATAGGATGGACCAAAATGAATCAATGTCACTTATTTCAATTGGTGTCAATGTCACTTATTAGTCCCTGCCTCAGCAGGACTATAGCAATCGATAGATGGTTGACCATTGATTAATTCATTCACTGACATAATTTTTTTAAGCTTTTTCATGGTTTAGCCAAAGCTTTATAGTGACAACTGTGATTCATTAAAATTTTAAGCAAATTTTTTGTCTTGAAACAAATCTACCTCTTATTTCCGGGTTGCATATCCCAATATAGAAACAGTACGAAAAGTAGTATTTACCCAAAGTTCATGAAGGTTGCAACCTATTTATATCCAAAGTTTTGTTTAAGCAGGTGGATGAATGTTGCAACCTATTTATATCCAAAGTTTTGTAAGTTTTGTTTAGCCTTGGTTCTGCATGCCATAGACAGCACATGTCTCCAAGTGTATCTTTGACAATACTCTACTCCTTGGTTACGGATGCCATAGACGCCACATGTCTCCATGTGTATCTTTCACAGTACTCTACCTCCGCATGTAATCTTGTTTTTTTTTTTAAGCTTGTCTTTGTTACTAACATGTTTTTCTTTGTTAAGAGACCCGTTGCTAGTAATGGAAACAAAATAAGGAAAACAAAATCACAAAATACTATTGCATCCATAAGTAAAGTGAATTTCAAAATACCCCAAGAATTCAAGTGAATTTTGCTGCTTTTAGTCTGGTTACTAAATTACATGCAACCATGGAGCTCACCTTCCATATTTCGGTGAGTTATTATTTTTGTGAGGTATTGTTTTCATTGATTGGTTATAAATCCATGTACCCTCATTTTACCTGGACTAATATTTCCCTTCGGCCATTGATTTAGAATAAATTTCCATAATCCCTTGGATTTTACCCATATTCAAAACTTTAATGATCAAGACGCATAGCAAAAAAAAGAACTCGAAAAAGGACTATGGAAAGACCAAAAGTTAGGAAAGGGTTCGTAACTTCACCTTCTTGGGAGGTCCTGGTAAACCGAGAAGGCCTCGGATCACCTTGCAAGACTAGATTTAGGCCTCAGATCACTCTATACCAGTGCCTTTCCCCTGAAGTAGACCTGGGTTTTTTGTTTTTTAATGCACATAAGCTCAAAATTCATTGATATATTAACTCTAATTATAGTATAGTCAAGGTGGAACTCACCATTTAAGACCTCATTGTTGTGCAGTTTGATTGTTTTTCCCTTAAACCTCCCTTGCCTAATGTGATTACCAATATTATGGGGTTGTACGAGCTAACTGGGGTATTTTTATGGAAATATGACCTCCACTTTGTGATATATCAACTAAAACGAAACAAGGCATTTTGGGTATTGTTAGAGTCAGTCCTTACAGCCCTCCGTCAGAGATCATTTCGATTTTGCATATCATTTTTAGGTGTCTCGCTCGTTCCACTTCGTTGCATTTCGCTAGGGACATGTCATTGACTGACGAGAGGGTCTGGTTGTCTTGTGTTTCCTCATGCTTGTACCTGCAGGGCTAATTAAAATTCCTCAAAAATCACTGAAATTCAGGTCACTTCATTCATGGTCATAAATGATTATTTTTGTCAAAAAGAGTCTTTAGTCCTAGAGTCTAGGGTTTTCAGTATTTTGCTACATGTAATAAAAGCCCGCAGGCCTTGAGGTTGGTTTCAAAAGGTTCCTATTTCACGTTTTTATTCTCAAAAACATTTGAAGACATTTCTAGTCCAAAACTCTGTTTTGGAACTAGAAATTGTCAAATTTCATTTTTGTAATAATTGTGTATTTGTTCCATCATAAGAAGTTCAAAAGTAGCCTCTGACCTTTTCCAAAGCCAAATGCCAAATCCCTGCAAAAACAACCAAGTTTCATCAGTCCAAGACTCAGAAAAAGTAATGAAGAGCCAAAAGACAACATGGTATTAAGTGATAAAGTGCCAAATTCCCAAACATTACAAAGTGGGTTATGAAGCAAATTAAAATCAAATTTGATTTTTATGAGATATTTTTCTACACATATAAGCCATGGAAGACAACTCATTTGCACAAATTCCCAAGGTAGAGTTCGAATTGATGAAGTTGAGGGCCGCAAACTTGTTTTTCAAAGCCGTGGATCGGAGGTGGAAGTGCACGCTACACACAGAGGAGGCGCGCTACGCACAAGAGGCGTGCTACGCACTGGGCTTCACAGGCCCGTGCAAATTAGCAAGTGCGCTACGCACATGTTGCGCGCAGCGCACTAGGTGAGCGCGCTACGCGTATAATCTCAGAGCCAAAATTTTTTGCTCCTGCGTCTAGTTTAATGCCAAATCGCCTCAATCGGCTTGCAAGTAGGTTTTTCACGATTGCTCAGTGAATTTTGGACATGATTATGATGTTTTGAAAGTGGAGAAACAAGTATTTGATGAGGAGAAAAGTGTAAACCCTATGTTTATTTCCAAATTCATTTCTTAGGGTTTTGAAGCAAATGATAGTGATTGTGTGGGGGTTTGCAAATTTGTGTGGTTGATATATATGCTCATGCCTCTACTATCTGTGGTGTCCCTGCTCATTATTTACCTCATCCTCACGCCCTCTCTTTGCCATTACATCACTGCTATTATTATTATTTCCATTGTCATTTTAACACTGCTCATTATTCATGTTATAACATAGTCCCATTTTCACTTGTCCACTTCCTCCATTGACATTGTCAAACACTGCAAGAGATATTGTCATTTTGTTCCTAAAAGTTGTTTTCCCCACATTATACTCTCTTCTACTCACTTGTCAAATCCTCTTATGATCAAAGCAGTGATTGTTTTTCATGCAAACCTATTTGACAGAGCCATTACCACTGTGGCTTGCTTTCATATGATACTTTGATACATATGTGACATATTTGGGTTTTGAGCATACACTGAACTTTTGTCTTCACTACACCTATATTAGCATACATTTTGCAAACATTCTGGTTTCAGCACAATGTCAGAGATGGATTCAGTTTATGAGCAGGTGTATGACAGTGATTCCATAGCAGAGTTTAATGTGCCACGTAGGTCTCACAAAAGTGGCAAGAGTGGTAAGCATCTCAGGCAGGAGCCTACTTCTTTGGCTCAATTGCAGGCTTGCCCGCTTGCAATGGATTGTTTTCAGCATCAGTCATGTTTCCACTACTGTGAGATGATTTCACAAACCCAACATCATCATGATCTAGCTCATCTATTTGTTCTACATTTACATGATGGAGGGTCTTCGCTCTGAATTTGAGCGAATTGGAGAAGTTTTTGTCATTTTGGAAAATTTTGGTCTCAAAACAGGTTTTTCAGCCCAACGTGTAGCATGTCGACGTGCTCGATTATGATTGGGACACTTGCTGGAGGAAAAAATTATATTTTTAGGTTTTTCATGGTAAGTTATGCATGCTCCAGTAGGACCAAATAATTTCACTAAGTTCTGGATGATCAAAGGGGCCAAAACACCATGAAAAACACCGTTCTGCCACCTTTTTCAGCAGCAGGAAGTACTTGTGGGCGAATGAAGTTTTGGAGGGGTAAATGAGCTCCAAATTGGGAAATTCCACTTGGGCTGGATAGAAGACATCCAGAGCTTTCCAACAAGCTATCATGAGTTTGATGTGGATGCCGGGAAGTGCCCCAAAAGTAGGCTGAAAGGCGCACTACGCATAGAGCTCAGGCACGCTACGCATAGAGATTTTTGGTCCATTTTTCATCTTCCAGCTTAGGATTTCGGCCAGTTGAACCAGTTTTGATTGTGGATGTAATTTTTGAGTTATCTTGATGTAATTTTATGGTTGGCATGTAACTTGGACTCACTTTTACCTATTCTAGATGATTCACTCCTAAAAAAGTAAAAATCAAATATAAGAATCAGTTTCCTTCCTTTTAGAGGGAAGTTGTTTGGCTGCCTATATTCTAGCTCCTTGTTTAGAATTAGTTGGAACTGCTCCTAGAAGGAGGAATTCGACCCCTAGAGGTGTGGGAAAGGGTTAGGATACTCTATATGATGTAACTTCTGAGACATTATATAGGTTGGAATCTTGGGAAACTTTGGCGCACTATTGTACATATTTTTCATATTTTGGCTAAGGAAAGATCAGAGGTTTTGCAGCACCTGTTGGGATTCTTGTGGCTTTTAGTTCTTGATGGTGTTTTCTCTCAATGTATTGTCATTTCTTTCATGTTTAATGTATTCCATTCCCTTCTTATGCTTCTGAAACTAAATGAATGAGTAAATGAGGTTGAATCCATTGTTTCCAGTGCTTTGCCTTTAAATTTGTTTAGCTTTACATGTTTTCGCCTGTTTGGAGAGGATCCATGTTCTACCTTGCCCTCTTCAGCTCCTTGTCGTTCTGATTCATCCATATACCCGATCAAAAGCATCAAGACTACTGCCTACCTCGCCCCAACTAGAATTCTGCAAAAATCTGGCCTTATCCCCGGACCCAAAATTGTTTTTTCCCATTTTTTCAACAAAAACCCAAAAAATCAAAATCAAACTTTCCTATCTCTTTACTAGCCTAAAATCAATATTAATTATAAGTCATCTCAGCCCCTTTGAAGACCTTTTGCTGAGATAGACCTGGAGAGAGCCCTCTCCTGTCCTCGTAGGGCTAGCTACAAGGCTGAGCGTGGTTTGATGTAGCCTTGAGTTTGACCTTATTTCAGCCTAAGGTAGATTTGAGCGCTAACATAGTGGTGACCATACTGGGGAAAATCTCAATGGTTTGCTTGTTGATGTGTTCGTTTCATGAGTCATAGACGGAGTCTGAAGTCACGCCACGTAGATTTCGAAATGCTTTTGCCATGCATAAGTGGAAGTAGAAAAATGTTGCTTCAGTCGATCTCCGGTTAGCTTGTGAATGCGGCCCTCGATTTGCGAATCACCCCAGTATAATTATTCGTTCTAGACCTTTGGATGATTGAGTCTAGAAGTCGATAGGCTGAAGATAATCTATTGTGTCCTTTGAATTTTTCTTGAGTAGATCAAAACACTGGCTTCAAAAAGGCATACTAGATCAAATCCTGATCCAAATCCGCCTCCAGTATATGAAAACCCCAACCTGATCTCAAGAATTTTCCGTCGAGAATCTCCCATTATTCCTTTGGTCAAATCTCACTCATACCCCACTGTTTTTGAATACATTGAAGATATTGAGTTTGACGATCAGTTTGAGTTATCATTGTTTGAAACCAAATCCGAAAGTGCCACTGGTTCTACCGTCATCAATCCTGAGTTCATCAAGTATTTAGAAGTTGAACAAGCAAATAGATCTATCGATAATTATATTCTGAAACTTCAAAACTCCATTGTGGCAACCAATATTCCCGAATTCATTGAATCTGCTTCACAAACTCTTGGGCCATCTGAGATTGCACCCGGTTCACGGATTCCCACTGAAATTCCCTTTATCCCTACCATTCCCGTACAGCCTGAGATCTCTGATCAGCAATCAGCAGTAGTTTTTCCCTCATCTCCACCGCATACACCTCATTCACCTACTGCTCCCATTCCACCTGTTTCTCCGAGATAGTAGATTATAAATCCACCAAGAGCTATGGCCGCGAGATTTGCACCTCTTGTTTTACCTGCAAATTTGGATCCTATGCCTGCTGATTATCAGAGCAAGATTCCAATATTCGATGGCATGCCACAGAGTATATCCGCTCAGCAGCATATTGTCAGGATGACAGATTTCTTAGACCTGCATGAAATAGATGAAAAAAATGTGTCCATGAGGTTGTTCGCCCAGACTTTCGGAGGTGAGGTTCGTAAATGGTTCAGAGCTTTACAGGCCGGAAGTATCAACACATTACAAGACCTTCAGACACAATTCTTAGATCGATGGGAGATGAAAAAAGATCTGCTGCAAATTACTTATGAGTATACCAACATCAAGCGTAATCCTGGTGAGTCTGTTCAGGATTATATTATCAGATTCAATACAGTGTATAATGCAATTCCATATGACTTAAGACCATCTAGAAAGTCAGCTCTCCTTAAATTCCCAGACGGTTTCGATCCGGAGATGGCTTATTCACTACAAGATAGAGATCCGCCTACTTTAGAAGATATGCAGAAGATTGCTGTTAGTGTTGAGGCGAATCTAAATGATAAGAGAGCCCGGTTGAAAGCGGAGAAAAGAGTGACTATAAAAGAAGAAGCTTCCGCATCTGCATCAGAACAGCACTTGCTTCGTGAGATGGAAAAAATGTTCAAAATAATGACGCTTGATAAGCCATAAACGCATATTCGTAATCCCAACTACCGTGGCCAGCAGCATCCACAGTTCATAATTAAGCAGCGTGAATAGAGAGCACAAGAGCCGGTAGCCCAGCAGAAGATTAAAACACCTCTTTTGCAGAATTTTGTGAGTCAAGATTTAGACGATGATGATGATGTAATAGGTGAGCAAAACCACTTCTTTACTCCCGATGATCTGCATATTTACATCACTGAGGATGAGGAATATGGAGAAATTTCAGCTGCACAGAAAGATGAGGATTTCATTTTAGCAAATGATGCAGATCTGGAGGAAGAATCAGATGAATACCAAAGAGGATATTTGAATGCTTTGTCCGCTCAGCAGAAGCAATACTCATTGAGAAACAGAGACGTGCCCATAAACCCAATTCAGAAAAGAAAAGAGGCTTCATCACCAAAGATGGATTCGCCTATACCACAGAAGAAAGGAAAAGAGAGAATTGATCCCGCAGCTAGTAAATCATCATCAGCAGAAAAGGAAAATCAGTCAAGTATGGTGAAGGATAAGGCTGAAAAGAAAGAAGTTCTGGTCAAAGAGGTTGAAAGAGTTTCAGCCTTTAGTTTAGAAAATGAAATTTCCAAATTGAAGGTATCTATTCCTTTGACAGAAATTATGAAGAACAGTAGCTATCGAGGTCAAGTCTCTAAAATTCTGAATTTTGATCCAATGTTTGACACGGTAAATATAGAAGATGATCAGCAATTGATATTTGGGCCTGCTTTAGATGGTGAGTCCCCGGACAGTGATGTTCCTCCATTTTATATCAGTTTGAGGTTGCATGAATATGTTTTGCACAATGCCATGTTCGATTCTGGTGCTTCGAACAATCTTATGCCAAAGGCGATCATGGAAAAGTTGGGTCTAGATATTACAAGGAAATACCATGATTTGTATTCATTTGATTCCAGCCGCGAGAGATGTATCGGACTCATCAAAGATTTGGTTGTAAGTTTAGATCAGATTCCTGCGAAGAATGTCTTGATGGATGTGGTTGTGGCAGAAATTCCTCCTCGATTTGGGATGCTCCTTTCTAGATCTTGGGGGGCAAAGTTGAAAGGTACACTACAGTTAGATTTTTCCCATGCTACAATTCCAATCTTCGATCAAATGAGAAAGTTATATCAAGAGGAGAAGATGAAATACATGATAACAAGCAAGGAGAAACCAATCAATCATCCTATAAATTATTTACATACCGACTTAGAGTCGTTTGTTTTGTTTGCTGATAGTTTTAATGATATAGATAGTCAATTAGTTCAGGCAGAAGATATACCAGAAATCACTGAGAATTTTAGAGAAGTTCTGCAGAAAGAAAGACGAGAAAAGCAAGATACTCTTGAGCAATCAGCTAAAGACAATGGGCAGCAAACAGGAAAAACAGAGCTGACGCAATTTCAGCACCTAGAGGAGGATGAAGATGGTCTTTGGACCATGGATTTTGATGGCGCAGTGGGTAGCGATGGTGCTGGAATTGGTGTTTGGATTCGTATTCCATTTTCTACTCCGGATAAGGTTCCAAGCAATGTGAGAGTATGTTCCTACAAACTAGCATCTGACTGTTCTAACAATGAAGCGGAGTATGAGGCTCTGATTGCTGGCCTTAAGATTCTAAGAAAGCTGAAAGCGAAAAGAATTGCAGTCTATGGTGATTCAGAGTTGGTGATAAAGCAGGTAAAGGGTGAGTTTCAAGCCAAACATCCTCGCATGAGGGCTTACCGTAATGCAGTTTTAGACATTTTGAAGTTATTTTCTGATCATACCTTAACATGTGTGCCTCGCATACAAAATGGTGTTGCTGATGGAATTGCTAAGGCAGAAAGCACTTTAAAAATTCCAATGAATTCCAGCAACAAGTTTGAGATTCATGTGAAGCACTGCCCCACCGTTCCAGACAATCAGCGATGTTGGCAAGTTTTTCAGGATGACGAGGAGATTAGTGATTTTCTCCAAAATAAGGCTAAGTTTAAAGACACCTCCATAGATACAGAACATGATGATGGTAATGATGATATACAAATAAATCAAATGGAAGTTCTGCAACTTAAAGATAACATCATTCCTAAAGGATTGATTCCTTTAGAGGAACTCTTTGATCGAGACGATGTAGCCCGCAAACTGACATTGAGACCAAATGAAAAAGGTGTTGAGGAGGTAAATATTGGGACAACTGAAAATCCCAAGATGGTAAAGTTATCCAAGTCATTGTCACCAAAGTTAAAAGCGGAGTATGTGAGGTTGTTGTCTTCATTTTATGATGCTTTTGCATGAGATTACTCAGATCTAAAAACATATGACACTAATATCATTCAGCATACTATCCCTATCAAACCAAATTAGAAACCTTTCCGTCAGAAGTTGAGGAGAATCAATCCAAAGCTGCTACCATCAATTGAAAAAGAGGTAAACAGGTTGTATAAGACATGAATCATTGTGCCTATTAGATTTTCCGATTGGATATCAAATTTGGTGCCCTTGAGAAAGAAGACAGGTGAGATCTGTTTATGTATCGACTTCAGAAATTTGAATAAGGTATCATTAAAAGACAATTATCCGCTGCCAAAAATGGACCATATATTGCAGCGAGTAGTTGGAGCATCAAGGATGTCACTACTCGACGGCTATTCAGGTTATAACCAAATTTTAGTGCATGAAGATGATCGTGACAAGACTGCATTCACCACTCCATGGGGAACGTTTCATTATGCAAAAATGCCGTTTGGTTTGAAGAATGCAGGTGCCACTTTTCAGCGTGCAATGGACATGGCTTTCACCAACGAGAAAGATGTATTTTTGGTTGTTTACCTTGATGACTTAACTGTGTTTTCAAACTCTGATGAAGAACATTTATATCATTTGAAAGTTGTTTTCCAGAAGTGCAGAAAATATGGCATTTCGCTGAATCCAAAAAAGAGTCTTTTTGCCATGGATGAAGGCAAGCTCCTTGGCCACATCATATCGAAAGACGACATTCATGTTTACCCTGCACGTGTTGAAGCCATCCAGCAAATAGAACAGCCCCGGAACAAGAAAGAAATACAGTCATTTAATGGTAAAATGAATTTTCTGTGTCGTTTCATTCCAAATCTTGCTGAGCATCTTAGAGAAATCATGAATATGATGAAAAACGACAGTCAGGTAAAGTGGACAGAAGAGGCGGTGAAATCATTCAATTTGGTAAAGTTAGCTCTTTCTTCAGCCCCTATTTTAATAAGCCCGAACTACACACAGGACTTCATTTTGTTTTCGTTTTCTTCTGAGCACACTTTGGCAGCTGTTTTAATGCAGAAAAGGGATGGAGTTGAGAAGCCCATTGCTTTTTTCAGTCAGATTATAAGGGATGGAGCGTTGAAATATAACATTATTGAGAAACAAGCGCTTGCGATTGTAAAGGCCTTGAAAGATTTCTGTGTGTATATACTGCATTCCCACATTCTAGCCTATGTTCCTAACGCAGCAGTTAAAGATGTTTTGGTACAGGCAGATCCAGAAGGAAGTCAGGGTAAGTGGATCACTGCGTTGTTAGAATATGATGTGGAGATTAAACCGACCAAGCTGATCAAAGGGCAAGGACTAGCCAAGCTCATGGCTGAAACAAATATGCATGCTCTAGATATAAATTTGATCGCTGCCATGTCCGATGAAGATGAGGAGAGTACATCATTTCAGGTATCTAATATTTTTGTTTCTTCCCCTTGGTATGCTGACATTTTATACGTACTTCAGAATTTGTCTCCACCACCCGGGATGCCTAGAAATAAGAGTAGAACCTTGAAGTTTAGGGCTGCAAAGTTTTGCATATTGAATTCTGCATTATATTGGAAAGACCCTGGTGGAATGTTATTGAATTGTTTGGTAGAGGAGGAAGCCAAAAGAGTTTTGGAGGACTTTCATAGAGGAGACTGCGGGGGCCATTTGTTTTGGAAAACCACAGCGAATAAGATTCTAAGGGCAGGTTACTATTGGCCTTCTTTTTTTTCTGATGTATATAAGGCTGTTAAGAATTGTCATGAATGCCAAATTTTCGAAGGGAAGCAGAAACTACAGCCTTTGCCTCTCAAACCAATTGAAGTCAGTGCACCATTTCAGCAGTGGGGATTGGATTTCATTGGGGAAATCCATCTGGCATCATCAGGTCAGCATAAATGGATATTGATAGCAACGGATTACTTCACGAAATGGATCGAGGCCATTCCCACTCGACAAGCCACGGATGCGGTAATTATCTCTTTTCTTGAAAACAATATTCTGTCATGTTTTGGGTGTCCTAGTAAGATAATCACAGATAATGCAGCGGCCTTCAAGTCAAAGAGGATGGTTGAATTTTGCTATAAGTACAACATCATTTTGGGACATTCGAATGCCTACCATCTGCAAGGAAATGGCTTGGCGGAATATTCAAATAAGTCTTTGGTAAATATCATTAAGAAATTGTTGGAGATCAATAAAAAGGGCTGGCACAAGAAATTAGTGAATGCACTTTGGGCTGATAGGGTAAGTCAGAAAAAATCTATCGGCATGTCTCCTTTCGAGTTGGTGTATGGGGTAGACACAGTTTTTCCCACTTCTCTTGCTGTCCCGGTAGTCAAATTGCTTCAAGAAGCCGGTAGTGAGGAAGATCCCATGCAGCGAAGGATTAATCAGATGATTCATTTACAGCAGACACGGGAGGAGGTATTTCAAAATACATTCAAGTTGCAGGAGCGCATAAAGAAGATCTACGACAGGAAGGCAAAAGCAGATAAGTTTCAGCTAGATGCGGTGGTTTTGAAGTGGGATGCTCGAAATGAAGATAAGGGAAAGCACGGCAAATTTGAAAACCTATGGAAAGGTCCTTTTAAGATAGCAGCGTATCATGGTCAGAATGCCTTTCTTCTCAAGGAAATGAACGGAGATTATTGTCCAGGAGGGCCGATCAATGGTCAGCTACTCAAGCGATACACTTCTGAGTATTTTCTGCTGATTTCATCATCATTGTATATATCGTTTTACTTATGTTTCATCGCAAGTGTGGACTAATCTCTTTCTTCAGTCTGGGGCCCGGAGCGAAGGCTATACTTCTGGAGATGGAGGTTAGTTGGTTTGAAAGTTTGTCAAGTCAGTTTTATCAGTCTTTTTAGTTTTAAAATCGAGTCGGTTTCAGTCAATAAACGTGTCAAAAGTTTTTGTATTATCTGTTGAAATAATTATTCCATCGCCCAATGGATGAAGGCACTGTCTGAATCCCCCAGAGATCTGCCATTCTTGGCATCTCCTTGGAGCCACCATCCCCATTGGAGCCAATGTTAGAGTCGGTCCTTACAACCCTCCGTCAGAGATCATTTCGCTTTTTGCATATCATTTTTAGGTGTCTTGCTCGTTCCACTTCGTTGCATTTCGCTAGGGACATGCCATTGACTGATGAGAGGGTCTGGTTTTCTTGTGTTTCCTCATGCTTGTACCTGCAGGGCTAATTAAAATTCCTCAAAAATCACTGAAATTCAGGTCACTTCATTCATGGTCATAAATGATTATTTTTGTCAAAAAGAGTCTTTAGTCCTAGAGTCTAGGGTTTTCAGTCTTTTGCTACATGTAATAAAAGCCCGCAGGCCTTGAGGTTGGTTTCAAAAGGTTCCTATTTTACATTTTTATTCTCAAAAACATTTGAAGACATTTCTAGTCCAAAACTCTGTTTTGGAACTAGAAATTGTCAAATTTCATTTTTGTAATAATTGTGTATTTGTTCCATCATAAGAAGTTCAAAAGCAGCCTTTGACCTTTGCCAAAGCCAAATGCCAAATCCCTGCAAAAACAACCAAGTTTCATCAGTCCAAGACTCAGAAAAAGTAATGAAGAGCCAAAAGACAGCATGGTATTAAGTGATAAAGTGCCAAATTCCCAAACATTACAAAGTGGGTTATGGAGCAAATTAAAATCAAATTTGATTTTTATGAGATATTTTTCTACACATATAAGCCATGGAAGACAACTCATTTGCACAAATTCCCAAGGCAGAGTTCGAATTGGTGAAGTTGAGGGGCGCAAACTTGTTTTTCAAAGTCGTGGATCGGAGGTGGAAGTGCGCGCTACGCACAGAGGAGGCGCGATACGCACAAGAGGCGCGCTACGCATTGGGCTTCACAGGCCCGTGCAAATTAGCAAGCGTGCTACGCACATGCTGCGCGCAGCGCACTAGGTGAGCGCGCTACGCATATAATCTCAGAGCCAAAAAATTTCGCTCCTGCGTCCAGTTTAATGCCAAATCTCCTCAATCGGCTTGCAAGTAGGTTTTTCACGATTTCTCAGTGAATTTTGGACATGATTATGATGTTTTGAAAGTGGAGAAACAAGTATTTGATGAGGAGAAAAGTGTAAACCCTATGTTTATTTCCAAATTCATTTCTTAGGGTTTTGAAGCAAATGATAGTGATTGTGTGGGGGTTTGCAAATTTGTGTGGTTGATATATATGCTCATGCCTCTACTGTCTGTGGTGTCCCTGCTCATTATTTACCTTATCCTCACGCCCTCTCATTGCCATTACATCACTGCTATCATTATTATTTCCATTGTCATTTTAACACTACTCATTATTCATGTTATAACATAGTCCCATTTTCACTTGTCCACTTCCTCCATTGACATTGTCAAACACTGCAAGAGATATTGTCATTTTCTTCCTAAAAGTTGTTTTCCCCACATTATACTCTCTTCTACTCACTTGTCAAATCCTCTTATGATCAAAGCAGTGACTGTTTTTCATGCAAACCTATTTGACAGAGCCATTACCACTGTGACTTGCTTTCCTATGATACTTTGATACATATGTGACATATTTGGGTTTTGAGCATACACTGAACTTTTGTCTTCACTACACCTATATCAACATACATTTTGCAAACATTCTGGTTTCAGCACAATGTCAGAGACGGATTCAGTTTATGAGCAGGAGTATGACAGTGATTCCACAGCAGAGTTTAATGTGCCATGAAGGTCTCACAAAAGTGGCAAGAGTGGTAAGCATCTCAGGCAGGAGCCTACTTCTTTGGCTCAATTTCAGGCTTGCCCGCTTGCAATGGATTGTTTTCAGCATCAGTCGTGTTTCCACTACTGTGAGATGATTTCACAAACCTAGAATCATCATGAGCTAGCTCATCTATTTGTTCTACATTTACATGATGGAGCGTCTTCGCTCCGAATTTGAGAGAATTTGGAGAAGTTTTTGTCATTTTGGAAAATTTTGGTCTCAAAACAGGTTTTTCAGCCCAACGCGTAGCGCGTCGACGCGCTCGCTTATGATTGGGACACTTTTTGGGGGAAAAATTTATATTTTTGAGTTTTTCATGGTAATTTATGCATGATCCAATAGGACCAAAGCATTTCACTAAGTTCTGGATGATCAAAGGGGCCAAAACACCATGAAAATCACCGTTCTGCCACCTTTTTTAGCAGCAGGAAGTACTTGTGGGAGAATGAAGTTTTGGAGGGGTAAATGAGCTCCAAATTGGTAAATTCCACTTGGGCTGGATAGCCGACATCTAGAGCTTTCCAACAAGCTCTCATGAGCTTGATTTTGATGCCGAGAAGTGCCCCAAAAGAAGGTTAAAAGGTGCGCTATGCATAGAGCTCAGGCGCGCTACGCATAGAGATTTTTGGTCCATTTTTCATCTTCCAGCTCAGGATTTCGGCCAGTTGAACTAGTTTTGCTTGTGGATGTAATTTTTGAGTTATCTTGATGTAATTTTATGGTTGGCATGTAACTTGGACTCACTTTTACCTATTCTAGATGATTCACTCCTAAAAAAGTAAAAATCAAATATAAGAATCAGTTTCCTTCCTTTTAGAGGCAAGTTGTTTGGCTGCCTATATTCTAGCTCCTTGTTTAGAATTAGTTGGAACTGCTCCTAGAAGGAGGAATTCGACCCCTAGAGGTGTGGGAAGGGGTTAGGATAGTCTATATGATGTAATTTATGAGACATTCTACAGGTTGGACTCTTGGGAAACTTTGGCACACTATTGTACATATTTTTCATATTTTGGCTAAGGAAAGATCAGAGGTTTTGCAACACCTGTTGGGATTCTTGTGGCTTTCAGTTCTTGATGGTGTTTTATCTCAGTGTATTGTAATTTCTTTCATGTTTAATGTATTCCATTCCCTTCTTATGCTTCTAAAACTAAATGAATGAGTAAATGAGGTTGAATCCATTGTTTCCAGTGCTCTGCCTTTAAATTTGTTTAGTTTTACATGTTTTCGCCTATTTGGAGAGGATCCATGTTCTCCCTTGCCCTCTTCAGCTCCTTGTCATTCTGATCCATCCATATACCCGATCAAAAGCATCAAGACTACTGCCTACCTCGCCCCAACTCGAATTCTGCAAAAATCTGGCCTTATCCCCGGACCCAAAATTGTTTTTTCCCATTTTTTCAACAAAAACCCAAAAAATCAAAATCAAACTTTCCTATCTCTTTACTAGCCTAAAATCAGTATTCATTATAAGTCATCTCAGCCCCTTTGAAGACCTTTTGCCGAGATAGACCTGGAGAGATCCCTCTCCTGTCCTCGCAGGGCTAGCTACGAGGCTGAGCGTGGTTTGATGTAGCCTTGAGTTTGACCTTATTTCAGCCTAAGGTAGATTTGAGCGCTAATAGGTATGAAACTTGTTTTTCTTGCTTCACCCCATGAGCTTTTGGCATGAATGCAGTTGTAAATTTCTAGAATTTCTCGGTGAATTTAGTTGTGCATTTTTGGGATATCTGGGCAGTGAATTTAGTTGTGCATTTTTGGATTTCTGGGCGGTGAATTTAGTTGTGCATTTTTGGGATTTCTGGGCAGTGAATTTAGTTGTGCATTTTTCGTATTTCTGGGCGGTGAATTCAGTTGTGCATTTTTGGGATTTCTAGGTGGTGAATATATTTTTTTAACGGAGTGAGTATCATTTAAATAAATGAAGATAGAGTAAAATATATATAGCACTGCATGTGGAGTGTTTTTTCTCATATATGTTGAAACATTAATTTCTTAAATAAAGAAAATTATATTTTCATAAACTCTCTAATTTATCAATTTAGATGAAAATATAAAGCTATTAAAAAAAATTATGAACTGATTTTTCAAATAAAAATAAATTTTATTTTGATAATTTTATTGATTAAGTTAAATTATGTAATTCTATTTGAAATTCTATTATTTTGAAATTACAATATTTTAGTGTAAGTTATTTATATATTTTAATCTTGGTACAGATTTTAATCTTGGTAATTTTGAAAATGTATAATTTCATTTTAATATATATTTGAATGTTATTTACTTGGATTTTATTAGATAATTTTGATGGTAATTTATAGATTAAATATTTAAGAAAATATGGAGAAATGATTTGTAATTTTCTCTTTTAGTGGAGAAACTGAAACAATACTACATACTTATCAAATATGAAGGAGATTTGTTTTTTTTTTTGGAAAATTGCTTCAAGAAGCATATACCCAACTGGTTTTACTGCAAAGAGAAAACTTCTTTTGGTTGGGGTGCTAAGTTTGAGTGGTATTTAAGCTCAAGATTAGTTCCTTTGAGGGTTTTATTTTAAGCATATCCCCAACTGGTTTTACTGAAAAGAGAAAACTTCTTTTGGTTGGGGTGCCAATTTTGAGTAGTAGTTAAGCTCAAGATTAGTTCCATTGAGGGTTTTATTTCAAAATTATAGAAACAGTAACAATAAAGTTTCATTCCTCCGGATGCGGATGTGGTGGAGCATTAAAGAGCCCCGGGCCTCTGCGCAGCTCCCAACAAAGCCTGCGTGCTATGCCCACATGGCCCCGCGCGTTCAACCTGATGGAGTTATTAATATGCCTCGGGTCGACCAGCTTTGCAGTAATTGCACCTTGGCTCTGCGGTATATGGTGGTTGTTTGGTTGATGGCGTTCACTATGGATGGTGAGCAGGATGGAGGAGGCCATGGGAGAGCTCTGACTCCCCTGCGCAGTGTTTTCCCGCCTGGTTATGCCAATCCGAGCTACAAAACGCAGACTGGGTGTCGATGCTGCATTCTGGCCTGCTTGGAGACGATACTGGGTATCCACTTCACCAACAACCCTTTTTGCAGCCCCTCCGCTTCGTCTGGTGTCTCGGATGTGTTTATTGCAGGTACTTTGCTTCCTTTCAGCTTCAATTTGCATTCTCATGGTCGATGCCCCTCCGCTAACTGGAATTCTAGCTCTTCTGTTGATTTGACTGGCTTGCATCACCCTGGTGGTCTCCCCATTGCTCTCAAAGCTCCCGACCCCTCCTTTGGCCGGCCTCGCTTGCGCTACCTTCTGCTCACCATGCCTCGCCTCAGGCAGCGAATGCGTTGTCGGCGTGGAGTCAGTCGGGGCCAAGCCTCTGTCATTCCCCCTTCACCCTCTTCTGATTTGAGCTCCTCTTCTGAAAGTTATGAACCCACTCCTCTGCCAACTTTGCGCAGAGGCAGAGGCAGAGGAAGTGGGCGAGGCACTGAGAATTCACGCAGTGTAGGCAGGGGACGTGGGCGCGCGCGTGTTTCTGGTGGCGTTTCTAGTCAGCCCACTCCCACTGTTCCTTCTGAGCCACCCTGTCAGTCCACCCCTCCCGACCCTCCTGTTCCTCCCAGTCATCCCCTCCCTCCTGGCGCTTCTGCCCCTCCCAGTTAGCTCAACCCTCCGGGCAGAAGGCTTTTGGGTTCCACCATCAGGCAAACCACCCAGAACGCTGAGCTCCGTTTCCACTGCACCTCCGTCGACTCCATTATCACTGCTTTCATCACTATCTCCCTTCGTGAAGAAATCCCTCATCCCGCTCCCCCCTCCCCTCCCCATGCCCACTGCTCCAACCCCTCTCTTCAAATTGGGCCGCTTTTTGAAGCTGAGAATCAGGACAAGAGGATAGACAATCAAGAGGGAAAGATGGATAGTAGCGATGAGGATGAATATGGATGCAGAGTTGAGGAGGAGCCGATGTCTTCAGAGCATGAGCTTTGAATCTCCCTGCTCAATTACTGCTGGAATTTTTGAGTTTTACTGTTACAGTTGCCAACCTGTTTGGCAGATAGATGTTTCTAGTTTTTATGTTACTGTTTATGTGTCTTGTATAAACTTATGGACGGTTTCCCTATCATTGGCGGCTCAGATACTTATGCTCAAAGGGTTGGTTTCCCACTATGGGCGACCCAGAACTCTCAAGAACAGTTTTGTTGATCAACCCCAGCTGTCTGGCTTTCACAGCAGTAGTTGTGGCAGTTTTGTATCAATATTTTTATAGTTAATAGAATTAGTCTCACTTAGAAAAAAAAATAAAAATAAAGTTTCATTCTTTTAGAGGAAAGCAACAATTTTTTAAGGTAGCTGGAATTGGAAATTCATGTTTACAGCTAAGTAATGCTAGCTTCTGTGAGCTTCAACCACGCACCTCAACTACCCATATGTGTTGACATGCTTCTCTATTTCTATGGTATATTAGTAGAACTCATTTTTCAGCATACTTGCATAGATAGGTTTCAGATTGAGATTTATTTGCGCAACCAATATTTCCTTTTGAAGACTTTCTTTAGTAAAGGTACAGCTAAATGGCTAATCAGCTTCTGTGATTCAGCTTTATATTGCCCTTTCTCTTGTGTTTTATTCTATTATTCCATGATGAAAACACTAAGACTACTACTATCAAAATGTACAATAACAAAAATAAAAAAGCCAAAATATTCATTTTTCAAAATTAGAAGTTATATTTCTTAATTCTTATTCATTCTCAGAATTGCAATTTCAAATTATTTCTAATTCGAGAATTAAAATTTAGACAAAGCTTTTAGAATTACAACTGCTCCCAACATTAGAGGTACAAAAATTTATGAAACTACAAAATGTTGAATTCATTAAAACTACTAGACTTTAGACTGTGAATAGATTAATCATAAAGATTCCAGTCCCTACAGGGACTACCGTTGCTAGAAGTTTTTCTTGTTTCCATTGGTGATTAAAGAAGAAGGTGACTTTCTTTCATACCAAAATTAAAACCAACAAAGAGACGTGATTTTCTTTCATACGATTTAGTAAAGTGGATTTCATTAACGCCTTATCTTTTGTTTAACAATCTAGATCACACCATTTATTCTTGGTTCTGTTAAAGTGCTTCTAATAGGAAGGTTACTTTAAAATTTTGGAGATATAAAAGATTCCGCCATTGAAATTTTGGAGGTATGAAACATTCAGTCAGTCATATGGTTGTTGTGATTTAACAATGATTTTGACGCAGGCTCCTCCGTCATGTGTTTTGTGACAACCTCATTTAAAGATTAACTAGCATTAACTAGTTTAAACATATTGTTTATTTCAAAGAAAGACTTGATGGTTATGTGCTGAAACAAAAATTACTATTTTATTTTATTTTTGAATTATTAAGAGAAACCAATGAATGGATAGAAATCTCCTAAGGTGTTGGTGTTAATTTCTCAGAATAGATGGTGGTTGGGGAACAGTTGGAAAACAATTACCCTCTCCTCAGTGGATAAAGTGAGAATCCAGAGGAGGAGGGGGGGTTCTGGAAATTGGAAAAAAGGAAGGGAAAGTATTTTCTAGAGCTGGTGTGGAGACCAGTTGAAAATAAATTTGGAAACCCTTATGTGAGCCAGATTGACTGTTGGTGACTGGAATTGGATGTCCAGAGGTCACAACAGATCGTTCCACTGTTAAACCCATGGCACCATTCGGTTTCTGGGGCTAGGGGGAAAGGTGAGGACGTAATAGCCTCCCTTGAAGGTTGGGAGGACAACGGCCTGGGAATTTCTACCATTACAGATAAGTACCAAAGTGTTAATCTTTCTGGAGTTCAATATCATTAAAAAGCTACAGATATGTGCTACTGTATTTCTTCTTTAATATTTATGTTGAAAGAACAGTAAATAGCTCTGCTTAGTGCTACGGTAGAAAAGAAAAGAGAAGAGTTTGAATTACAGAGGTTATGATTAACTTAGACCTCCTGAACATACTGTATGAATTTGAAATGCATTGTTTAATATAGAATGAAAACCGGCTAGAACGCCCTAACAACTTTAAAGAAACTGTGTGCAAGTTCCGGAAGAAAGCATTTAATTTAAACATAGAAACGGTGTACGTATCTATCTCTTTCTACTATCTTGTATTAGATTTGTATGAGCCGGTATGAAACATAAAGAAGTTATGTTACAATCTAAACATAGATCCTTTTCTTTCTGTGTGTGTAATATTAGGAGAAAATGATACTTCAGTAAGAAGAACCTGTTAGCAGGCCATCGAAAAGTAAAAAAAAGAAAAGAATATTCTTATATATACAAAGAATATAAAATATGTATGTTGCTTCAGAGGTTTGCATTCGGACACAGTCAATAAGAATGTATAGAGTACTTTTCACATAAAAACTGTGGAAATAACATAGCAGAGTCGAGCCAAACAAAGAATAGTGGCTCAGTGAAAGTTAATAGTAACTGTGCGTATATTCAGAGGAAAATTTGAAAACGCTGGAACAAACAGTATGCATAGCCACGTATGGCCATCCAACCCTGAAAAACATGGAAAACATAATCTGGAAAACTAACCAAATCTCTCATAACTCAACATTTAGTCATAACAGAAATATATCAATATACATGTCCGAGGGTTTTGCGAGCCCTTGCTCATTGGGAACACCGTTTAATTAAACAAGAAAATACTGTGAAACTGTAAGTAATCAACCCCAAGGGTATCGAGCTGAGAGCTACGCTCTGCATGCAAATGTAAATCACAGCTAAGAACTCTAACAAAAATACTGTCGAAGGCCCGTGGCCAGGACAAGGATTTTGAAGAGGGTTTTAACCTCTTGCCAATGGATAACGAGTACCTGGAAAAAAATGAAATGGATATTAGCTGGGGTCTAGTAGCCTATAGCTTATCCGGTGCATTCAGATGGTTGAGCTGAGCGTACCTGCAAAAACCCAAGAGTAAATAGTTTCATTACCAAATCAAAGATATCATGAAGTCGAGGGTTAAATGATTCTTGCAAGATTTTTTACCTGTGAGTAATAAACCCCGGACCCAAGTTTTTCCTGACCGAACACACAGGAGGAATAACGAAATCAGTTCCAAAGCAGAAGGTAAGGAAATAGCACTAAACGGGATTATCATTACAAATTGGTGAATAGAATAAGTAGAATGTAGCATACGGGAAGTTACCAGCGTCATTTAGATATAGGGATGAATCCCTTCCACGGAGCTTCACCTCCGGAACATAATTAAGATTCCAACATCCTTAACCCTGACATTGCACGCCAGAAAAAAATAAAATTACCCATCTTCTTAGTCGGGAAAACAAATCACAATATAATTTCTAGTAAACAAGCGAAGGGAAAAATTATGAGAGACTGTTACCATAAATCCGAAATGCTACGGAGGGCAGTCTTGACCTGTGTTTAAAAGAGAATTGGGCAAAGGATACAAAAAGGCAACCCCAAGTGCGCCATGGCCGCCGATGAGTTCAAAGGAACGCCATTCCCTCGACTCTTTGGATGCAGGTAGAGTATTTGCCGAAATCTCGCAACCTTCCCGGCAAGTGAGCTGGAGTGTTAAGTTCTCCTCGGAATGAGCTATGGGAAAACCCAGATAAACATGACAGCTGTGCCCAGTAAGGCTGGCGGTACACTGGGCATTAAATCACATTAAAAATGAAGTTACGGGAAGGGGTAGAGGTAAGCCCAAGTGTCGACCTCGCCATAACATTGAACTTGGCGCTTAATCCTCAAAACAAGTTAAACACAATATCACCATATCTATCAAGCTGGCGGAGTATTCTCTTTGCAGGAACCTTGACAGATGTCTTAATACGAGGATAGTTAGATCAACCCAAATCAATGGGTATTAAATATGATCATTCGGAAATCACAAAAAGCTATTGCATTAAACTTAGATCTTTATTACCAGATCCTCAGAACCATAAATTTTATTGGATTGCCAGTACCGAATATTAAATTTTGTTCCTGTATATTAATTTGTGAATTAACTGTGAGATAACGAAAGCACTGTCGAGAGCATATATTTCACTTGCAAGAGTTACTTGGGTAATAATAAGTTAAATTTTTTTTTATAGTGATTTTTTTATCGGTTATGTATGTGACAATTGGTATCAGAGCTAGATTGCCACACTGGGATCCTAGGGGTCTACTGACAGTGAAGCTGTGTGTGATTAGTGCACTGAGAGGAACGAGGGACATGAGAGAAGGTACGACATCTCAAGCTCCGCCGGAGGAGACTCAGGGCCAAACTGTTATGAATCTAGAAATGTGGGTTCAATTAACTGTAGAACAGCATCAAAAGACAAGCCGAATGCTGGAAGAACAACAACATCAGACTGCATTTTTACTAAATACAGTACAACAACTACAAGAACAAATGATGAGGGTCCAAAGGGACAATGAGAGGTTGCTCCACGACCAAGAAAGAATACTGAAAAGTTCATCTGATAAACAAAATCAAGAGTTGGAGCACCCCAGTGCTGAAAAAGATGAATCAACAGGACGTGATGAGCAGCAAACCAGGAATGATACTATTGGTAAAAATGAGAGGAGCCCCTCACAAAGGAGCAAAAATAAGAACTATAATGAGGCAGAGTCGGGAAATTTATCCGACCAATAAGATTTCAAGAAGCAGAAAGTAGAACTACAGGGGGAGTTTCGTAAGATTAAGCCACCAATGTTTGATGGCGAGGCGGAAGAGGCAGCTGAAGCATGGCTAATTAATATTAATAAATATTTTCAGGTATATGAGTATAGCAGCAATCTGAAATCTAGATTGGCTATATACCAGCTGCGAGAGAAAGCCACTCTGTGGTGGGAGGAGGTGAAGAATGTACGCAGCCTAGATGAGCGTGATGTCACCTGGGAACAGTTTCAGAAATACTTCAAGGATAAGTATTTAACGGAGAGATTTTATGATGATAAGGCAAAGGAATTCCATGATCTCTGACTGGGCCAGATGACCATGGATGAGTATGTCGCGAAATTTACCTCCCTGTTACGTTATGTACCCTACCTCAGAGAGGAGAAAGCCAAGGCACAACGGTTTCTGAGCAGTCTGCCTGCTCCCATGAGGGAAATAATAGAGTTTTTTAACCCCCAAACTATGGATGAAGCTATCCGGAAAGCACGCATGTGTTACCAGCAGAATAAGGCCAAGGGGGAGAGTGGGAAAAGTTGGCAGCCGAAGAAAAATCAGAAAAAATCATCTACTTTCAGAAGTAGTAAAAGCAGCCACTTTAAAGGGGCAGGATGAAACGCTGGAAGCAAGCAGTTTAATAAGAACCATCAAAGGATCAAATGGCCAGCTGAAGAAAAACCCAAAGAAGCATCGAGTAAACCAGAGCAGGGGGAGAATTCTAGACCTCCCCTACAGTGTTGGGGCTGTGGGGAAGCACACTACTATAAGAATTGTCCACAACGGAATAAGAGTGAATCTGTGGCAAATTTGCAGGAAGCATCAACAGTGGGGGACGTGGCACGAAACATACCACGTATAAACGCAGCCTTGGAGAATCGACAGGTTGATTTTCAACCCACAATGATTGAATTGGAAGGTACTATATTATCTAAACCTGTTTCGATTTTAGTAGATCCTGGTGCTAGTTTAAGTTATATAAATCCTAAACTAGTGGAAATGTGCAACTTAAAAGAGTAGAAATTTAAAAACTCCTGGTTAGTTCAACTAGCCACCGGAGCAAAACGCAAAGTGACTGCGAAAATTGCTGATTGCATACTGGAAGTTGTAGAATAGCAGCTTCAGGTAGACTTAAATATTCTACCATTGGGATCGTATGATGTGTTATTAGGAATGGACTGGCTGGAAAAACACTGGACCATAGTGGACTGTAAGGAAAAGGCAATTCATTATAGAGCGGTAGATGGTACGCGTAAGGAGATTAAAGGAATCAAAAAGCCTGTGCAATTACGCCCCATAACAGCATCTCAGATGAGCAAGTGTATTCGTAAAGGATGCCAGTTGTACGCAATTCAAGTAGGGTATGCCGAATCTAAGGGAAAGGCTGTAGATATAAAAGATATCCCTATGGTACAGGAATTTTTGGATGTATTTCCAGAAAACATTCCAGGGTTGCCACCAAAAAGGGAAATTGATTTCACTATTGAATTACTACCCGGAGCCTCTCCTGTGTCAAGAGCACCTTACAGAATGCGCATACCAGAGTTAACAGAGTTAAAGATGCAGCTGCAGGAGTTGTTAGATAAAGGATATATCCACCCAAGTGTGTCACCTTGGGGAGCACCAGTTCTTTTTGTTAGAAAGAAGGATGGAACCTTACGTATGTGTATGGACTACCGACAACTCAACAAGCTGACAGTTAAGAATAAATATCCTCTACCTAGAATTGATGATTTATTTGATCAGGTGAGAGGCGCCAAGGTGTTCTCTAAAATAGATTTGAGGTCCGGATATCATCAGATTCGAGTCAAGGATGAGGATATTTTCAAAACAGCATTCTGCACCAGATATGGGCATTATGAGTTTGTGGTGTTGCCATTTGGATTGACGAATGTACCCGCAACTTTTATGAGGTTGATGAATGGCATTTTTCATCAATTTCTAGATCATTTTGTACTGGTCTTCATAGATGACATATTGATTTATTCCAAGAGTGAAGAAGAACATAAGGAGCATCTGAGGATAGTACTGGAAATGCTGAGGAAGCATCAGCTGTATGCTAAATTCAGCAAATGCGATTTCTTTAAAATAGAAATCCAGTACTTGGGTCATGTTGTGACAGCTGAAGGTATAGCAGTGGACCCCGAAAAGATTAAAACTCTCTTGGAATGGAAAGCACCCCAGAATGTGGCAGATATCAGATCATTTATGGGTCTGGCAGGATATTACAGACGGTTCATCGAAGGGTTTTCTAGGATTTCCTATCCTATCACATCCTTACAAAAGAAAGGCAAACCTTTTAAATGGTCAAAAGATTGTCAGTTCAGCTTTGAAAAACTGAAACATCTTTTAACCACAGCACCAGTGCTGAAGGTAGCTGACCCCAGCAAGGACTACGAGGTGTGCACGGATGCCAGCAAGGAGGGAGTCGGTGCAGTGTTAACACAAGAAGGCAAGGTAATAGCCTATGAGTCCCGAAAACCGAGGGAGCATGAGCAAAAATACTCTGCTTATGATCTAGAACTTACAGCAGTAGTGCATGCTCTCCGGGTGTGGAGGCATTATCTACTGGGCAAAAATTTTGTACTTAAAACAAACCATAGCAGTCTAACTAATTATTTTAAGCAGGCCGATTTAAACTCTCGGCAAGCCCGGTGGAATGCCTTTTTGAGAGAATTTGACATGGACATACAACATGTTAAGGGTAAAGAAAACTGAGTTGCAGATTCCCTGAGTAGAAAATTACATGGGATTTGTGCAATGTACTTCAGCCAACCTGTAAGCCAGCTGTCCGAACAATTAAAGGAGGAGGCACGGAAGGACCCAGAATACAATTTTTTATGGCAGCAGATGGAAGAGGATAAAGAGCAAGGTAAGCCATCTGAATATGACAGAAATGAAGAACAGATGTTAACTTTTCACGGAAAAACCTATGTTCCTAATCGCACAAGTCTCAAGGAGTTGATCATGAACGAGTACCATTGCAGCAACTATGCTGGTCATCCTGGTTATCAAAAGATGCTTACAACGATTAGAAAAATATTTTATTGGCCAGGTATGCGCAGAGACATTGCGGAATATTTGAGCAAGTGTTTAGAATGCCAACAGGTTAAAGTGGAGCATCGACATCCAGTGGGGCTACTGTAGCCCATACCCATTCTTGAATGGAAATGAGAGGTGATCTCTTTGGATTTCATCACAGGCTTACCTCGAACAAGGAAGCAGAATGATTCAATCATGGTAGTGGTGGACAGATTAAGTAAATCTGCCCATTTCATACCTGTGCAATCCACTTACAAGACAGTGCAAATTGCAGACATATTTAGGAGGGAAATCTTTAGATTGCATGGTATACCTAAGACTGTGATTTCAGACTGATACGTTAAGTTTACCTCCGCCTTTTGGAAAACCTTATTTTCTGGTCTAGGTACTCAGATACACTTCAGTACTGCCTATCACCCTCAAACTGATGGGCAGACCGAGTGGGTAAACCAAGTTTTGGAGGATATGCTGCGTATGTATGTAATGCGACAGCCAACTACATGGGAGGATTACCTCCACCTAGTGGAGTTTACATATAACAACGGATATCAGGAATCCCTAAGGATGATTCCCTTTGAAGCGCTGTATCGACGACAGTGTCAGACACCAATAAACTGGAGCAGTCCGGAGACAAAATTAATGTTGGGGCCAGAAATGTTGGCTGAGCTAGAAGCTGAAGTAAAAAGAATAAGACAGAATTTGAAAGTTGCGCAGGACCGATAGAAGGTCTTTGCAGACAGGAAGAGGTCTTATCGTGAATTCGGAGTAGGGGATCACGTGTATGTCAGGATTAAACCAAAAACAAGTACTTTAAGATGGACTTCTTGCGCCAAATTAGCGCCCCGTTACTGCGGACCCTTCCAAATTCTGGAAAGGGTGGGACCGGTAGCCTATAGGCTGGCTTTGCCTGGTCATATTAAAGTACACAACGTGTTTCATGTATCTTTGTTAAAGCGATATGTGCATGATGAAAAACATGTAATACATTGGCAGAACATTCAGGTAGGAGGAAAGAGTAGAAATAAGTCCTAACTGAAGGTTTTAATACATTCAAGTACTGATTGGTAATTGGTTGTTTTCTTTTTCAGGTAGAACCGGACGGAGAATTCCTAGTAGAGCCGCTACGTATACTGGATCGTAGGGAAATTGAACTCCGTAAAAGAGTAGTTTCCCAATTAAAAGTGCAGTGGAAGCACTTTGGACCGGATGAAGCTACTTGGGAGGATGAAAAGTTTATACAGGAAGCTTACCCAGCACTCTTTGCAGAGATGGACTAAAAAACACCGAGGACGGTGTTACTCCAAGGGGGGGGAGATGTGACAGCCTCATTTAAAGATTAACTAGCATTAACTAGTTTAAACAATTTGTTTATTTCAAAGAAAGACTTGATGGTTATGTGTTGAAACAAAAATTACTATTTTATTTTATTTTTGAATTATTAAGAGAAACCAATGAATGGATAGAAATATCCTAAGCTGTTGGTGTTAATTTCTCAGAATAGATAGTGGTTGGGGAACAGTTGGAAAACAATTACCCTCTCCTCAGTGGATAAAGTGATAATCCAGAGGAGGAGGGGGGGTTCTGGAAATTGGCAAAAAGGAAGGGAAAGTATTTTCTAGAGCTGGTGTGGAGACCAGTTTAAAATAACTTTGGAAACCCTTACGTGAGCCAGATTGACTGTTGGTGACTGTAATTGGATGTCCAGAGGTCACAGCAGATCGTTCCACTGTTAAACCCGTGGCACCATTCGATTTCTGGGGCTAGGGGGCAAGGTGAGGACGTAATAGCCTCCCTTGAAGGTTGGGAGAACAACAGCCTGTGAATTTCTACCATTACAGATAAGTACCAAAGTGTTAATCTTTCTGGAGTTCAATATCATTAAAAAGCTACAGATATGTGCTACTGTATTTCTTCTTTAATATTTATGTTGAAAGAACAGTAAATAGCTCTGCTTAGTGCTACGGTAGAAAAGAAAAGAGAAGAGTTTGAATTACAGAGGTTATGATTAACTTATACCTCTTGAACATACTCTATGAATTTGAAATGTATTGTTTAATATAGAATGAAAACCGGCTAGAACGCCCTAAAAACTTTAAAGAAACTGTGTGGAAGTTCCGGAAGAAAGCATTTAATTTAAACATAGAAACGGTGTATGTATCTATCTCTTTCTACTATCTTGTATTAGATTTGTATGAGCCAGTATGAAACAGAAAGAAGTTATGTTACAATCTAGACAGAGATCCTTTTCTTTTTGTGTGTGTAATATTAGGAGAAAATGATACTTCAGTAAGAAGAACCTGTTAGCAGGCCATCGAAAAGTAAAACAAAGAAAAGACTATTGTTATATATATAAGGAATATAAAATATGTATGCTGCTTCAGAGGTTTGCATTCAGACACAGTGAATAAGAATGTATAAAGTACTTTTCACATGAAAACTGTGGAACTAACATAGCAGAGTCGAGCCAAACAAAGAATAGTGGCTCTGTGAAAGTTAATAATAACTGTGCGTATATTCAGAGGAAAATTTGAAAACACTGGAACAAACAGTATGCATAGCCACGTATGGCCATCCAACCCTGAACAACATGGAAAACATAATCCGGAAAACTAACCAAATCTCTCAGAACTCAACATTTAGTCATAACAGAAATATATCAATATACATGTCCGAGGGTTTTGCGAGCCCTTGCTCATTGGGAACACCGTTTAATTAAACAAGAAAATGCTGCGAAATTGTAAGTAATCAACCCCAAGGGTATCGAGCTGAGAGCTACGCTCTGCATGCAAATGTAAATCACAGCTAAGCGCTCTAACAAAAAGACTGTCGAAGGCTCGTGGCCAGGACAAGGATTTTGAAGAGGGTTTTAACCTCTTGCCAATGGATAACGAGTACCTGGAAAAAAATGAAATGGATATTAGCTGGGGTCTAGTAGCCTGTAGCTTATCCAGTGCATTCAGATGGTTGAGCTGAGCGTACCTACAAAAACCCAAGAGTAAATAGTTTCATTACCAAAGCAAAGATAACATGAAGCCAAGGGTTAAATGATTCTTGCAAGATTTGTTACCTGTGAGTAATAAACCCCGGACCCGAGTTTTTCCTGACCGAACACACAGGAGGAATAACAAAATCAGTTCCAAAGCAGAAGGTAAGGAAATAGCACTAAACGGGATTATCATTACAAACTAGTGAATAGAATAAGTAGAATGTAGCATACGGGAAGTTACCAGCATCATTTATATATAGGGATGAATCCCTTCTGCAGAGCTTCGGCTCCGGAACATAAGTAATATTCCAGCATCCTTAACCCTGACATTGCACGCCAGAAACAAAGAAAATTGAGAATACAAACAGGCAACCCCAAGTGCGCCATGGCTGCCAATGAGTTCAAAGGAATGCCATTCCCTCGACTCTTTGGATGCAGGTAGAGTATTTGCCGAAATCTCGCAACCTTCCTGGCAAGTGAGCTGGAGTGTTAAGTTCTCCTCGGAATGAGCTATGGGAAAACCTAGATAAACATGACAGCTGTGCCCGGTAAGGCTGGCGGTACACTGGGCATTAAATCACATTAAAAATGAAGTTACGGGAAGGGGCAGAGGTAAGCCCAAGTGTCGACCTTGCCATAACATTGAACTTGGCGCTTAATCCTCAAAACAAGTTAAACGCAATATCACCATATCTATGAAGTTGGCGGAGTATTCTCTTTGCAGGAACCTTGAAGATGTCTTAATACGAGGATAGTTAGATCAACCCAAATCAATGGGTATTAAATATGATCATTCAGAAATCACAAAAAGCTCTTGCATTAAACTTAGAGCTTTATTACCAGATCCTCAGAACCATAAATTTTATTGGATTGCCAGTACCGAATATTAAATTCCGTTCCTGTATATTAATTTGTGAATTAACTGCGAGATAACGAAAGCACTGCCGAGAGCATATATTTCACTTGCAAGAGTTACTTGGGTAATAATAAGTTAATTTTTTTTTTATAGTGATTGTTTTATCGGTTATGTATGTGACATGTTTAAGTGCAACGTTACTTTATAAGTACTTACAAGCTAACAAACAGAAAAACAAGTTATATTACAATATTGAATAACATGCTCTTCATGAATGGCTTCAAAACTGCCATATTTATTCAAATATTTTTTTTTGAAAATTAATAATTAATATAATTGCCACAAAAGCACTCTATAACATGGTATATGTAAGGTTGTCACACAAATTTTATATACATTATTTAGGAAATTGTTTATTTATTATTTATTTTATATTTTCAATTTTTATAAATAAATTGTAGTTTTTTATTATTTAAGATTATTTAAATATTATAATATTAAATTTGTTTATCCAAAATATAAATATATTATGTATAATATTTTTTTATGAAAGTAGAAAACAATTAATGAAATTAATAAAATGTTAAAGATTTTTCAATTTTGGTAAAAATACTTAATGATATTGCTATTTGTTTTTTTGGGAAAACACCCAACAATGTTATTCATATATGCTAACATGTTCATCATTGTGAAAGGGCATAAATTTTAGTGGCCGGATAAACGAATAAGTTTCGAGGAAATGAAAACCATATCACAAATAAGGTATCGTTTTATTTGAGCACATTCATCCAACCATGGAGTGTGGCAAGTATAGTTACATTGGTACCATTTCGAGGCATTGGAGAGTAGGTATCTTAATCTCTCTAGTTTTGGGGAGTTGGAGAGTTGGTAGGAAACTATTGTTAGGATTTTCAACAGTACTTTGGAGCTTGTGGGGAGCTTGCATGAATAAGTTTAAACTTAGGTTTTGGGGAGCTTCACCATATTTTTAGGTTTTGGGAGCCTCAATGTAATGAATAAGTGCAAACATAGGTGTATTTGAGGCTGCGAGCTTGGGTATTGCTTAAATTGATGAAATTGTGGGAAGGGAAGGGTATGTCGTTGGAGAAACAACTAGTTTGTGGAAATCCCTTCTATCTGAATGAAGATGAGGAGCCTTGCTAATCCTCGCAGGATTTTGATGGAAACAAATTAAATATTTTATTTTTATTTTTAATATATATTATATTATTGTCATTCCCAACTTGATGTTTCCTATAAATTTGGGCAAAACTTCTAGTCATTCCAGATACTCATTCCACCTTATCATAAACTCGTGCAACATAGGTGACAATGTATCATTTTATTTGAGCACACTCATCTAGCAGTCAGAAATATGTGAGCAGTTTATGTACATTAACATAACTATATTTATTTAAATAAATGTGGTTGATATATACTGATAAACATTAGCTATATTGATTTAATATTTATATTAATATTCATATTCATATTCATATTGATAAATATGTAATAATAAAAATAATATTATAAAATAATTATCATATTATAAAATAAATAATAATAATAATAAATCTAACCGATTAAATAAAGAAATGTGTATTATAAATCAAAACATTAGAAAGTACCTATTACTTAATAATAATAATAATAATAATATCTAAAGATGTGTGATACATACTAAGGTGGAAGATGAAAATAATTTCCTTCTATACTACCTCATGCTTGTCCACATCCGCTCCCAAGTCCCTATCATGAACCACACCTCCAATCTACTGTACTTATTAAGCCAAACAACAAGATTTTGAAGAATAACAATTAGACTCTTTTCTTGAGGTCCCATAGACGACATTGGTCTTAGTGGACGTTGTTCTTCTTCATCGTCGTCGTCATCATTAAACCCAATAAATAAAAATATATAATAATAAAAATAATACTATAAAGCAATTATTATATTATAAAACAATTATTATATTATAAAATATATAATAATAATAATAATAATAATAAACCTAAGGGATCAATTATTATTATTATCCATTTTTAAGGTCACGTTCAAGCTAGACAAAGATCCCCTTGTTTGTGGTACAAGGGGCCCACCTCTGGATAGTCATTTGACTGATAAGTGTGAAAATTGTGAAAATTTGAATAATTTGCTGAATTATTCACTGAGATTATCCTGATTACACACTATTTAAGCTTCATGCATAATACACAACCTCTTCTACAATTGATCATCAGTATGCGGAAATAGAAGCAGTCTCATGCGCACATTAAAACATAATCAAGCACACATATAACACAGTATGTAATGAGGAAAGCATATAGCTGAAAACCCCCAACTATCTGTATATTATAATGATAGAGAACATGTAACAATCATAGTACAATACTCCTCACAAGTACTCAGTACTATCTCCAATAGTTACACACAAACTAGCTCAGATCTGAACAAGTCACGGGTTCAAATCTCCTCCACAAGTCTCTGTCTCGCTTCATCATGCTAATCCAAGATGAAAATGAATGAGATCCAAGTTCGAATCCCCCTGCTTGATCTCGCGTAACTATTGGCAATTCAATCAATGTGTGTGCACCATGCACAGCCTATAGTCGTAACCGATAGATCACCCTTTCACCCACTCCTAACATCGGGTCTCCACCGAATCGTCCATGATCATAGCTTAACCGATGTGTTCTTTTAGCTGATTTATGAGTTAATACCAGTGAATTAATTAATAATTAATTCACACCACTCATCACTAGTGTATTTTCGCTAGACTAAATACAACTAGTTCAACTAAGTTAAACCGAACACAACTCCACCAACCGCCTCATCAACACCACCAAACTCGCCACATGAGTTCTAACTCAAGTCAACCATGCAATAGCTCAACTAAAATCCCTTAGGAAAAGTGTATTTCCTTCTCGTCACCGCATGTGCCACATCCAAGCATCAAACTAAAGTGCTCCAAGAGGATAAGATAATGTTTATAGTCTAAATATTATTAAGGGTTAATAATATCAATCGTTTCCTCGTTTTTAGCCCTAGCCTAAAATAGACTCCGCCCAGTATGTCTAAAAATAGAGATCCATCTATTTTTACCAACTTGACCAACCATCCATAAATAGCATCCTGCAACTCATAGACCATGATCCATATGTCTAAAAATAGACATAGTCTAAAAATAGACTTTGCGCCAAAAATAGCCTGCGGGCCCACTTAGTGAAGGCGACTTCATTTCACTAAGCTCAATCATCTTGTTGCATTTTCAACAAAAATTCATACATACTCTACCCTCTCGTTTTAAACCGATGACCTCTTAGGAGCAAACAGATGCTCTTAACCATTAGGCCCACTCAAGTTGTATAAGGGATGTCTCTTATAAACCGTACAAATTAAAAAGTAAGGAAAATATAATAATAATAATAGAATTATTATAATTATTAACAAATTCAAGAGATAAATATTATAAAAGGCATTAATATAATTATTAATATGTATTATTAATAATGGGACATAATAATGATATTATTATTAATAATAATTAATTGTTATTATTAATAATTAATGGTGTAGTCTAACTTATAGACCAAAAGTTTTTTCAGCAGAATTCACTAAAATTCGGCAATACAGTTTCAATATTTTTTGTTGTTTACAATAAATTTTTGAATGCATAAACGGATTAAACACCCTGAAAAACCCTGGTGCACTTCAAGCAATTTAAACTCAAGTTTTTTAAAATATGTATTAGATTTTGATTAAAATTAACCAGAAAAAATGTCCTGAGAAAATGTCATTTGGTCTATAAGTAGGACTAAGCCATAATTAATTATTAATATTTAATAATAATTAATTCTTATTAGTAATGATTAATAATAATAACTAATTATTATTAGTTAATTATTTAAATTTATTATTATTTATTATTATTAAATAATTGTTAATTATTAACTAATTATTATTTATTAATTAAATGTTTATTATTATTATTAATATTTTGACATAATGGGACACTCGATAGATTTATTCAACATTCAAATGTCACAACATTAAACCTAAGACAATAATTATAAACCCTAAATGTGAATTAATAGACACTAATTTTGTAATGTGACATTCAAATGATTCTTGTCACAATCACTATAAACCAAAGGTATTAATAAACCTCGCAATATTGGATTTATTTTGTGAGAGTCATTATAAACCCAAGAGATTAATATTGTAAAAATAAAGAATTAAGAAAACCTAGGGATTAATAAACCATAATTTTGCAATGTTGGGAGACTACATTGAATAAATTGCAATGTAATATAACATTGTATTATAAAACAATAATAATAATAATAATAATAATAATAATAAAGCATTTATAAAATCAAGGGATGTGTATTATAAGCCTAAAGATTAGAACGTAGGGACTATTTTTTAATAATAATAATAACAATATTATTATCACAATTATTATCATTCTTAATAAATCCAATAGATAAAAATATATAATAATGAAAATAATATGATAAAATAATTATTATATTGATGATGATGATGATGATTAACGCTCACTACGACTAATATGGTCTATAAGACCTTAATAAATAAGTAGTTAATTTGGATTATTTAAAATTTCATTTTTGTGATAAAAAGGAGGGAAAGAAGCATTCTGAGGTCAGTGTAGCTTTGCTGACTGAACAAGTCGAGGAGGTTGGTAGTGGGGAGAATGTTTTGGAAATTAGAGATGATGTGAGTAAGGGCCGGAAAATCCAAGGGAAAGTGCTTTTCATCTTTGACTCTCTTAGTATCACAAAGGAGGCATATTCTCCTCTCCAAAGGTATCTTGAGAATTGATCAGTGGTCGGTTTTCCTCTCGAGATCATGAGAATTAGTTCTAATCCTTGCAATATTCATTCTATTCTCAAAAATGTTTAAGGGAAAAAGGTAATTCTCATTAACAAGTGTGTGGTTGATGACCTCCTTATAATATATTGACTTTATTTTCCCCTCTAACTACTTGTCACTTAACAACTTATCCTTAAATTTGGAATTAATGACACTTTAATATCCTCCTTATTTCCCAAGATGATCTCCTCCTTTACCTCCCAATGATCGAGCGAGGATTTGGCATCCTTATGCCACTCTCGCTTGAGTCAAAGGTGGTTTTCACTAGAGTTAGAACCAAATTTTGTGAGTATCTTTGCTTCCATGTTGTACAACTTCTTCATATACATCAAATACCTAAACATAGTCATGAATTCAATGGGGGAAAGGATAGCCTCAAATAAGAGAACACAGTAGGGAGTACTACTTTTAATATTGAGGTTGTAGGCTATGAATTGGTTTTGGATCATTTCAATCTTTCTCCATGAATATCTAGATAAACTGCATCCCCACATCTCACATATATATTAAATAACAGGGTTGACGAGAGTCTCGAAGGGGAACTTTTTTTTGCTCCAAACCTAAAGATCAGTTGTCTTATAATTTTTTTCAAGCTCATAGTAAGTTTTCCGACTTACTATAATTGTTTTCTTAATTCTATAGTCCCAGTTGACCTCATGGCAAATGTAAATATCTAAATATTTGTAACATAAAATATTATCTAAGTAATTGTTATCATAAATGAAATTGTCATAGGCGATATTTTTGTATCTAATAATCATAATTTTATTCTTTTCAATATTAATAGTAATACCCATATTGGAATAGTAATCGTGGTGGATTTTAAGCCTACTTATTGAGATTGTCGGGACTTCTAGAAAGAAGAATGATATCATCAACATAAAGGAGAAGAGTAATGACTATACTCGCAAGCTTGGGTCCTTCATAACCAACAACTTCTAAGCATTCATCAAGCTTTTCAATGTAAATTCCAAAAAGGGTAGGGGATAGGGGACACCCTTGCTTAACACCGATGTTGCATTTAATATAAGTAGACCAATCCTTGGTGTTCTTCAGCTTGGAACTAACATTCTCGTATAATATAATAACATCGACCATTAACTCGGGAAGAACTGTTAACGCATCAAGCCTTTTCCACAATTTATCTTAAGGAACCGCGTCGAAACCATTTCTACAGTCAACAAAACAGTAGAAGATATCAATCTTGTTTTTACGAAAATACTCAACAATGGTCCTAAGAGTGTTACCTTCTAAAAACATCTTGCCCAGTGGCCCTTTTACCATGGGTTTCAATGAAAGTGCTAATCTTCTTTTCCAGAATGAGCCAATACAGATTGGCTAAAATGTGGTTAATCATGATAGTCTTATAGTTAGAGGGAAAATTTTATCCCCACTTTTAATTATAGGCCCAATAAAGCTTTGTGTCCACATCTTAGGGAAACCATTTTTAACCTCCAAGTTGAGGAAATTGAGTAAGTGTGGGGTGTCGATGGACCTTCTAATTTTGGGAATTGAAGCTTGGTACCCTTTCCCGTTAGCAAGCTTCTCAATCTCGGATTCCACATCCTCCAAATAAAACGTATATCCCTCTATAGGAGTGCTTTTGATGCAGCTAATGATTT
The DNA here is from genome assembly GCA_034641835.2 of Pinus albicaulis. Lineage (NCBI taxonomy): Eukaryota > Viridiplantae > Streptophyta > Pinopsida > Pinales > Pinaceae > Pinus > Pinus albicaulis. Next base: position 116,904,888 of record CM076569.1, read on the forward strand.
CCATGGTGTCATAGAGATTCTTAAGATAAACATTCCATTCCTTTAAGGGGATCATATTATTTCTTTCGATTTACATACAAGCATGTTCCTCCAAAATTTACGTACAAGCATGGTCCTAAGAGTGACAAGGTGGTTGATCATAGAGTGTTACCTTCTAAAAACATATTTCCCAGTGGCCCTTTTACCATGGCTTTCAATGAAAGTGCTAATCTTCTTTTGCAGAATGAGCCAATACAATTTGGCTAAAATGTGGCTAATCATGATAGTCTTATAGTTAGAGGGAAAATTTTTATCCCCACTTTTAATTATAGGCCCAATAAGGCTTTGCGTCCACATCTTAGGGAAACCTTTTTCAACCTCCAAGTTGAGGACATTGTGCAAGTGTGGGGTGTGGATGGACCTTCCAATTTTGGGAATTTAAGCTTGGTACCCTTCAATATCCCTAGCATTCCCATTAGCTAGCTTCTTAATCCCAGATTCCACATCCTCCAAAGAAAACGTATATCCCTCTATAGGAGTGCTTTTGATGTAGCTAATGATTTCCATGGAGTCATAGAGATTCCTAAGATAAGCATCCCATTCCTTTACGGGGATCATATTATTTTCTTTCAATTTACGTACAAGCATGTTCCTCCAAAATTTTGTAGGCTTAACTTTAGAGAGGTTAAGGTGATGATATTTCTTCTTGTTTATACACTCTTTTTTCCTTTTGATAACATCTTTGTATACTTTTATTTTTTCATCCTTAATAGTTTCATTGGGAGCGCCTCTAATCACTTTCCTGGGATATTTACAATCATTGTAATACCACGGGTTGGAAGCCCTATTTATCTTATTATATGATACCTCCTTGGAGAATTTTTTAATGGTAGTGGAAAGGATAGTAGTAAAATTTTGGTATATGTGATCAATGTTATCATTTTATGTTAATAAACCAAGATCCATTGTTAAAAATTTCAAGAAGAGGCCTGTTTTACTATTGTCAAAACACATGGGTCTTGGACTCTCATCTTTCGTATGCGTGTGGTTGGTCTAAATATCAAGGTTAATGGTTAAGGAGAGATGTTTATGGTAAGATTTAGGCTCATGGTCATTTAACAAGCCAAATTTAATAATACGTTGGAGAACCTAGATATTAGATATCACATAGTCCACAACGTTGCTTCCACGCCCATGAATTCAAGTGATGAAGCTAGAGGAAGGCCACTTATTAATCCCATTCTAAATAATCAGGTCTTAGGAACTGCAAAGATTAATTAGCTCAGTGTCATAAAGGTTCTCAGTAATGTCTTCGGAATTTCTTTGCAATTTACTAGCGAGAACAAAATCCTCATCAAGCCATAAGGAGTTAGGGTTAGAGGTATCACTTAATAGAGTGTCTTGGTTATTGGCAGTATGAGCATTCAATTCCCCAAGCAAGAGAATGTTTCACTCATTCCTTAGCTTGTGGATATCACACTATAAGTTAATGAAGATACAATCCTTATTTAGGTTGTTCTTATTATAGGAAGTATGGTTGAAAGGAAAAAATAGAAATTTGCAAGGAATATTTTATTTATATTAGAGTGAGAGATGTCAATCCAAATGTACTGATTAAGGGGGTCAATATTATAAAGATTCATGTGTGAAGAAATGTTATTTTTCATATAATAGGCTATACCACCAACCCCCCGACGAGAAGATCTCTTGTTCTAAGTAGACCAAAGAGTGAACCCATCAATGTGGGGAACCTAGCTAGATTTATCATGTTCCCAATTTTAGATTAAGAGAATAGGATTATCATCACTTGGGATCCAACTTAACATAGGACCTTTGCGCCATGAAAAACCATGACAGTTCCAGAAGAGGATCTAGAATGTTCGTAATTCCTATCGATCACTTTTGTTTTGGATTCTATCTCCAATAATAGCTTTTATATTTCTAATGGTTGCCCATTTGCATTCCTTTCTTGCCTCCTTTTACCTCTTGGACCTTTTTCCTTAGTTCAGCTTGACCTTTTGGAATAAGAACCTCATTTATAAAGAAAAATGACCCTTTTAGAGTGGGAAATTTTCTAAGTATATCTAATTTGTGGTCATTTCAACTTACCTTAATGCCGATTAATCGATGCTTATGCTCGAGATTCTTTCTCACCCTTTGTGCTTTTGTTAGATATGCTATTTGAATTTGCTAGTGGGTTTTCAATTGTTGTTTTACTATTGGTAATGTGTCCTTATCTTCTTGCTCTTTTATACTAGCAATGATAAGGTTTAGGGCTCGTTTGTGTCGCTCATGATCCAATTTGATTAATTTGTTGACTTCTTCTTTTATAGGTTTGACATCAAATTGATTCGTTGTGATTATTAGGATTGAGTTATCATCTAGTTTTTCTTGTAAAGCTTTAATCTCATCTCTCAAGGTGGAATCTCATCTCTTAAGGTTGTGTGACAGATTTTGTTTATATTACTTTTCTCTTTCTTCTCTTCATTGTTTCATTGTTCTAAGGACTCAATGTTATCATAGAGACTTTTTAGGATAACGTTTCTTGGCCTTCCTTTACGAAGACTTGGAAATATGGGGAAAACTACTCATATTTTATCCCATATAATTTAATAAAAGGAATAGAGAAAAATTGATGCACCTCTAATGTTTAAGGAGACCACCTGGCATGCACCATAAGAAGCCGCCGAAAAAATTTCCTCCATGATCCACAAAGAGGCTGTCTTATATATGCCAGGTCACTTGTAGATTCGATTGCTCAGAATTGACCTGATTTGACTCAATCCCACACAGAAAATCTCTAGAAATATGGCTTATTATGCGTTTTGGTGCCTCAGTAAAAGTTTTCTCATGTTCGTATTCAGTCTCAAAGAAACTCGCACTCAACCACGGATTTCCTTCTCAAAACTTGGTCCGCTTCCGAATTCAATCTTGGTCTTGTCAAACAGGTGGTTTCCGTTGTCACAAAGAATTCAACCACCGACTTCAAGAAATGAACTTATAATGATTTATAGTTAAGGTTGTCTTATATATGCGAGATCACATGTAGATTCGGTTGGCTTGTTATGGGAATCAGTGCCTCACGAAAAGATTTCGGATGCTCGTTTTCAGTCTCAAATAAACTCACTCAACCACGGAGAATTCAACTCTCTATTACAAGATACTCTTAGTTACTTCAAGGGTCTCGGCCTTGACGCTATAGGAATCTGCGACTGCTCCACATTTGATCCACAATTTCTGTTTTCCTTCGTGCGGCATAGAATTCATCCGTGAAATGATGTCGTCCAACACAAATATGAGGTTTAGGTAGCAATAGTTCCTCTCTTTCCATTTATCAAGATAACCTGTAACAAAAACGAATCACGAGGAACAAAAGAATTCGAACCCTAACCCTCGTTTAATTTCGAAACGCCGAGATAAAATATAAATATTTTAAAATATCTCATAGTAATAATAATAATAAAATTTAGGGATTAATAAAATCAAGGGAGTGTATAATAAACCTTAAAGAGTAAAAAATAGCGAATATTTAACCATAACATTAACAATATTCATGTTATTATTATTATTTTTATTAATAATAATAAACTCAAAAGATAGATAGTATAAAACTAAGACATTAATATTATTAATAATTAATAATTAATAGAAATACTAAAATTATTATTAATAATGAGATATAATAATTAATTATTATTAATAATAATTAATTATTATTATTTTTAATAAAATATTATTAATAATTAATGGTCTAGTCTAATTTATAAACGAAATAATATTTTTCATCTTAATTCATGAAATAACTTTTTTCATTTGAATTCACCAAATTAGTTCACTAGTTTTAGTATTTTTTATTGTTTAAAATATATTTTCTAATGCATAAATAGATTAATTCTTATTAGTAATGATTAATAAAAATACAAATAATTAATTATTATCAGTTCGTTATTATAATTAATTATTATCAATTAATTATTATTATTTTTTAATAATAATAGTTTGCCATAATGCAATATTGAATAGATTTCTTCACCATTCAATTGTCACAACATTAAACCTTATTGTTATTTTAAACTTAAGCGAATAATTATAAACCCTAAATGTGAATTAATAAACCCTAATTTTGTAACATTGAGAGGTTACATTAGATTTATTTTGTCACAATCATTATAAACCCAAAGAATTAATATTATAAATTTAATAAATTAACAAACTATAAGGATTATTAAATCCTAATTTTGTAACTTTAAGAGAGGAAGTTGAATAAATTGCAATGTAATATAACATATTATTATTCATAAATTTTTATAATAGTGGAAAAAAAATATTGAAACTAATAAAATGTTAAAGATTTTGTTATTTTCGAAAAAAAATGGAGTTGTTTTTATGTGACTTCTAGGTAAAAATGTTGAGGTGAAATCTTGATTTGTTTTATTTAAACTGATTTTTTTACTACATATATGGATTCAACACTTGAAAAACCCTTAAGGTACTTCAATTGTGCAAAGCTTACTCCTTCAAACTTGTGATTTCAATTAATTTTTTTGCAAGATTTTAGACATATGAGATATGAAATATAAATAGGAAAACTTTTCAAAAAATTACATTAAAGATAACTTGAAAACAAATAATTATATGACCTTTTTTTAATTAATGGAAAACACCCACCAACGTTATTCATATATTCCACAACTTAATAATTTGAATGTTGACTCGTACATCATCGTGAAAGGACATAAATCTAACTTGCAAGATAAACGCATTAGTTTCGAGGAGGCCACCCACAGGCGGAAAGGAAAACCATATCATGAAAAAAGTATCGTTTTTATTTGAGCACAATCATCCAGCCACGGTGTTGTTGAATTTTTAAATCCAACAGCAACAGTGCAACTGTGCAGGAGGACGAAGAATTCAGCGGCAACAGTGATCTTTTTTTTTAATTTTTGACCGCACGCCATCTTGCATTGAAGAGTTGTCTTTAAGGCCTGCTAAACCATTCCGTTAGATAATGGCCGTAGCCATACTCAGTAATTAAACCCCGTGGATTGACCATGCAACACCAGGGTTTAAAAAAATTTCAACCTTTTTTTTTTATACCCATACCCATTTACATTAAAACCCACCAACCTTCATAACTCCCGCCGTTTGCCTTTACCGCTAGTTTTGCTTGAACGGGCCATGTCAGGTATGGAGCCCATGGTCCACGTTCTCACCACATGGACCAATGAACGCGCTATCATGCAGTTTTGACCCTAGTCACCATACCCGCGGTCAATGCGATAAGAGGTCCCACCTCCGCCATGTCACTAGCCCGCTAGCCAATAGAAATCATATCACACGAAAACCATGCCAACGTAACCAACCTCAATTCGGACCTGATAAGCCCTTATCAAATCTGCTTGATTCATGTTTAAAACTCATGCAGACTCCACCTCCGACCAATAGGAGAATGATCAGGTAGGTTTGATGCCCAGTCAACATAAGGGCAGTTGGTATGCGAAAACACTTTGCAATGGAGTTTAATTTTTGGTTTGAAGTCTGCGACAAAGGTTTAAATTTTATTTTGTTTTCAATTCCGCGACAGATATTGTATCAAAGTAATTTTAATTTAGAAATATATATACATATACATATATATATATATATATATATATATATATATATATATATATATATATATATATATATATATATATAAACTTCTAAATTTTATAATATATATATAGTTCAATAGTTTGACTTAAAAAAAAATTATGTGTCATATAAAGACGAAAAGGCCCGAAGGCAAAGTTGGACTCTGTGTGTATTATTGTAAAAGAGCCCGAAGGCTAAAATAGAGCATAACACTATGTATGTGCATTTTTTGTGACAGAGAGAAAATTTGAAGAACACTACGTGTGAAGAAGTTTCCATTTTGTAATCCCTTAGGGAGGAAGAATATCAATTTGTAATAGAGTTTTTATCTTTAATGAAATAGTGGTTTGTGTGCCATGTCTATCAACAATTTTTTTTTTAAATGGAATCTCTATGTTGAAAGGAGAGATTTTGTTCTCTCTGTGTTTTTGGAATCATTCATAAATTCCAACATGGTATCAGAGCTAGTCCAGGCTCTTTGAAGTTGTCAAAGAAGCTGAAGGAAGGAGTTTGTTGCAGCTTTTGACCAACAGAGTGAAGGCTCAGCAAAAGTAAGGTATTTTAGAAAACAGAGTTTTGTTTTGTTGTAAAAGAGTGCAGTGCAGAGAAGCCTTTTTTGAAGACAGAGTTTTGTCCCTCAGTATTGAGAAAGTTTGTTAAAGAACACAGTCAAGTTTTTAAAAGGCATAGTTCAGTAAGCTAGCCATGGCAGGAGCCAACACAAGCATGCGTATAGGAAATACTAAACTCCCACAGTTCAATGGGAAGAACTATGACTATTGGGCAATCAAAATGAGAGCCTTGTTTGCCTCTCAACACTTATGGGAGATTGCTGAAGATGGTCTAGAAGAACCAACAGATGAAAATTATTTTAATGCCTTAACACAGGTAGAGAAGGATTTGCTAAAGAGTAATTGTTAGCCCCCTAAGTTGCTCTATTTTTACCATTTTCCCCTTCCTAAATCATAACCATTTACCTATGTTTCACCTCTTTTATGAACCCTCATCTTGCACTAGTCCAAGAATGGTGACATATTTCGTATAAACCTTTATTCTTCATGTTTTAATTCAATTTAGCATTAATTAAATATTTATTACATGATTTCTTACCTTTAAATCACTTTTGTAACTTATCGATATCTCCAATGGTTATTTGATAGTTAGAGTGCTTACCGTGACCGCTGATCTTAGTGCAGGATGAGATCTTGCACCATTGCGAGCACAATAGATCTTCGCGGCAGATCTGAACCTCCTTGATCACCGCCTTATCTTGAGAAGCTTCACCCACGATAGCACGATTGATCCAAAGGCAGCCAAGACCGAATCCGTGAAGGGCAAAAAGCTAGAGATTAGCTACAGTTGGTTTTGTTAGCTGCCTAATTTTGAAGGCCGAATGCTAAATTATGTGATGGTTATGTAATCAGTTGAACGATTTGTTTCGACCTTTGGCCAACATATCTATATAATGTAAAATGTAAATAGGACTTAGGCGAGATTTTTTGGAGCAAAGTTTTTAGAGTGAAGTTCGGTAGGTGGTAACAGGTTGTTTTGTTATCGCCCGAATCTGGGTTGGACATTGTATTAACGCATGTATTCACCTTAATGAATTAATAAAAGGGAGCTTCGCCTCACATTTCAGAAATTGTGTTTCTGTCTTTAAGATGATGAATTGACTAATTTACTGAGCAACGTTTTAACTTAAAAAGGGAAACGCGCTAGTTGGCTAGGGCCTAGCCAACCCAGCACGTTTACCCCATTTTCTGTTTCTTGTAATTTGTGTTTATATTGTCAAGGTGTGATTTAACTTTCAGCACATGTATTCCTGTCTAAGTGAAAACGGATCCGTTGTGTCAAGTAGATACATTTTCTTTTATTGCAATTTACTTTCATGCACTTGATTTCCGATTGGTTTTCATCCGCCTGGTACAAGAAAGAGAAACAAACCTGCACCAGTGCACGTTGGTGTGATATTTCATTTTCATACAATTCTGTTTAATTCGTTTTTCCACCTGATCAAAGCAAGAGAAACGAATCTGCACCAGTGCACGTTTGTATGATGCAGCAAGCTTTCTTAGTCTACTTTTCACAGTCTTCTTTCTTTATTTAAATGCTTATGACAGGATAAATGATTGTTTCTTTATTTCTTCATTTTGTTAAGATTAGAAACATTCAATTTTATGTGTGCAATTTTATTCGATAGTAAACTGACACTTGCAATAATTAAACATTCATTTTAAGGATTAAATACTAAGTGCAGGAAGCTCTAATCCGGTGCAAGAACCAGTTTCTTGCCACAAGATCTGAATGCTCTGAACCTTGAAAAGTTCGATCCCTTGCATGAAGTAAAAAGCCTTCAGTAAAGACACTATTTATACCTTGTACATAAATATTTGATCCTGCACTAGTGCAAGCACTAGTGAGGACAGATTAATGCAACAAGGAAATATCTAAAGAAGTAGGTTTAAGGGCCCATATAACTAGACTGCTAAAGGAAAACACACACTCAGTAGATTAAACAACCATTAGTGGGAGTGATTTCCTTTTATCCTTAATTCTCTTTTGCAAATGCATACTTCCTCATTCTAGTCTTAGATTATTTTTGATGGTTCAAGTTTCCTTTTTCTCTTTTGATTTGATTATGTAATCTTTCCTTTAAAGAAAGTAGGTATTTATATTAGAATGAGTCATACCATCTCTGGAATTTTCTGTGCTTCGTCTCTAAGTTTACGAATCCCCCGGGTTGACAAATTAAGTTTTGAGGAGTTGCTTAAGTGTAATTCCTACACCCAACATTTTGGCGCCATTGCCAGGGAGGCGATTTGATTTGTTAAGAATTTTATGATTATACAATAGAGGTAATTTTTCTTTATTTTTGCTGTGTTATTTCTTTTAAGGAATTTTACTGGTGTTAATTGATTTCTGACAACATTTTTTAGAAGTTGTTTTTTATTTTTCATTTTTCATTTCCTTTTGAAATGAATGCCTAGGAAAAGTAAGGGTTCGAAGCCCACTAAGGGCTGAAAGAATTCTGAAAAAAAAATTCATATTGGGTTTCCTTCTGTAAGCGGGAAGCCCAATCCAATTCAAACCCATCATGCAGGAACAATCCACCTAGATTTTCGTGATAATAGCTCAGGTGTGGATCAACCTATTGAGAGCGGTACAAGTAAAAGGGGAACAATGATGGACCAAGAAGATCATTCGGAAGGGACTGGTGACAACCAGGTAAGTGAAGAACAATCAACTTTTGTGTTTCCAATTGTGGCTCCTGATACTGTGGCGCAAATGAAGAATATTCCACCATCAGCTCTCCCTCATTTCCATGGTAAATTTCATGAAGATCTTTACTCTTTTCTATTCAAGTTTGATATTCTGTGTAGAAGTTATGATTATGCAACTGATGCTCAGAAGTTAAGAGTATTTCCTATTACCCTCAAGGACTCAACTCTACACTGGTTCATGGGGTTAGGAGGAAACACTATAGCCTCTTGGGATCAGATGAAGAGAGTGTTTTTGTCTAAATATCAAGAATATTACAAAACTTGGGACATGCAGGATGAAATTTTTACAATCATACAAGATGATGATGAAATTCTTGAAGATTATCTGGAAATATTTTTGTATATTTTACAAAGGTCAAAACTTAAGCTTGATCCCAACACTATTATAACCTTGTTCTTAAGAGGACTTACTAATAATGCTAGAAATAATTTGAATCTGTTAGGACAATGTGATATTTCTCAGCAAACTTCTGACCAAATTTCTGAATTATGCAGGAAATTTTCAAGAAACTAGTATAGATCTAGTAGAGAAACTCGAAATAAAAATAGAAAAACTGAATCTACTGTTGCTATGATTATTGGACTAGAAAATAAAATGGAAAACATGAAAATTTATATATTGAACATTGTTACCAAACAGTTAGACTCCTTAAAATTTCAGCAGAAACACATGAAGGAAAAAGAGTCATTATGTATTTCCTGTCCTAAATGTAGAGACAAGAATCCTCCTAAAGAGTGTCCTCTTAATTATAAAGAAACTAATAAGTGTGCTATTTGTGCAGAAGACCATATCATAGAAAAATGTCCCTCTATACCAGGACTTAAAGCTGTATTTACAGGGGGACATCCTGATGTGAAACCCTAATATTATTGTTTTCTGTGCGCTGGACCTTCCATGCGATCCATGATGTCTTTGAACTGCTACCTTTTCCTTCTAAATCCCTGAAAAAGGCTCAAAAATCTTCTACTACGTGCCTTGAACTCTTTGCTGCTCTAGTACTGTCTTTGTTTATGCAATCTGAGCTTTAATGGCACCGGAGAGGTTTTGCATAGTTTGAAATCTGTCCTTTGATGAAATTTATGTTGCAGACACCTTTCCGGACATTTTCCTCTAATATGAGGCTCTAAATTCGGCTTCTTTTGTGCATTGTGCCACTACAATAGTGCATATGAATCATGGTGGTTTTCCGCCTGCCTGTAACCCTGCAAAACACGAAAAAAAATTAAGAAAACCATGCATTGGGGATGGTGAATGTAGTGGGGTCGATGAGAATGGACGTGCAGACCAGTGAGATGGCAGAATAGTGCAGGATCATGGTGGAAAATGCAGAACATAGTGGAAAATGGTCACGGTGAAAGTTGGCAGAATGCAGAAGATTTAAATGCGAAGACTTGACACTTTGACCTTTGAACCAAATATAAAAGGGACGGATGGACATGTGACGAAAACACGTGGAATGGTGACGTGGAGGAACATGCAGTTAACGGCGGGTGTGCATTGAATCTGGACCGTTCGATCTCATGGGGAGATCGACGGTTGAGAACGCGTCGGAGGGCGATAGATGGTGGGCCAAGGGTATATTTGCCTCGGGTTATCCCTCGTGCAACTTCCTGGAGCGATCACCATTGGATGGGAAGCTCTGGATCGGACAATCACGTGCATATCGCGCCGGGTTTTCTGCCGAACGATAACGCACAATGGGGGGGGGGGTGGTTTCAAACAGTGCACGTGACACGCGTCAGGCGGTGAGTGGAATCACTGTCGAATGGAAAAATACCGCCAGCCCTCAGAAAGCGGTGATAGATACAGGCGGTTTTTGAACAGTGCATTGGCATGTGGACCACCGAGGCGGGTAAGCTCTGAGCCGTCGTATCAACGGGTAAATGAATGGTGGAGATGCGATGAATGGGCGGGGATCGTGACGAACGTCCGATCTATACAGATCGACGATCTAAACGCTCCTGATATATAATTGCGGTAAGCGCCTTTGTGCCTTGGCGCTTGGCCATGTGGAGGGAAACGGATCTGGGGCTAGGGCCGAAAGGTGATAAACCCATAGACATGAAAAATATGGCTATTTGGCCTATTTGATGCAATTTGAGAGTAGGAAAAAGGTAATGATAAAGGGAAAAAAGGGGGAAATAGGCCAAACAAGGGGTGTGTGTGGGATTGTAAAGGGGATTTTGGGGGAATTTAGGGGATAAGAGGGGAACTTTGATAGAGGGAAAAGGAGGCTAAAATGGGGCATTCTGCAGGGATACAAGGGGAAAATGTAGGCTTTTTGGAGCACATTTTTTTACAATCGGTGAGGCACTTTAAACTAGGAACAATAGTGGGGGTTTTATCAAAGGCAAAGGCACAGGAGACTTCAAGGATGATGTGTTTTTAGAGGAAATGCATTCCTTGAAGGCTTAGAAACATTTTAACCCCTTTTTTTCTTGTCAAAAATTTATAGGGGGCTAACAGTGGCTCCACATGGGGATGGCTTCTTCTTGAAGGAGTCAAGAATTTAGAAAATGATCTTTGGTGTAGGCCAGATGCCTGCTGCTTGAGCCACCTTTCTTCCTTGATTTTCAGTTGCCACAACTGTGAAGACATTAATTAGTAGAAACATTACCCAAACAATCTACCTACCCATCCTACAATCCTAGCATTTTTTCTTCTAGGGTGCATTTGGGCTAGCAAACCCTTTACATCATTTTATTTTTCAAAAACAAGAAAATAAACCTATTCTATTTCTACCCTTATTGCTCCATGAGACCAGTTTAAACTATTGGCCTCACATGTTTCTCTACCTAATCTACTATCTGTTGTGATTAGACTGTCCAGCAGATTTCTTCTCTACATTCTACAACAGAAATTTAAAAACAGTTAAACTAGGATTAGACAGTCTATTTTGCTGTGGATCCAAGGCATAAAGACAGTTGCACATGGACAAAAACTTGCAGAAAATTGCAAACAAAATTTTGAAGGCTTGAAATCTGAATTTTGAAGCATCCTTCTTTCCTTTGTGACTAAAGTTTTGAGCTTGTTATAGTCACTTTATTTTCTTCATTTCAGCTTCTGTTTTGGGCTTGTTAGAGCTGATTCTTTTTTCTTCTTTGCTGGTCCAGGTTTTGGGCATGTTTGAACCAGCTATCTTTACTTCCTTTGGCTCAGGTTTTGATCATATTAGAGCCAATATTTTGCACTTCAGAGGTACATGTTTTGATCATGTCTGAACCTATCCTTTTTTTTTCTGTTTTTAGGAACATTTTCTCTTTTTCTTGAAAACATAACACATCAATGGTATTTATAATGGAAACGGAAACTAGAAATTGGAAATCAACAGAAGTAGTATTTGAGCATCCTGCCATTAACAGGACCCCCAAACAGCTCTGTACCATCTAACTCTTGTAGAAAAAAGGCATTTGGACCCACAGTGGCCTGGATGATGTAGGGACCTTACCACAAACTATCAAAATTGCCGTGCTTTCCTTTGTCCTCTCTCCTTGAGTCCCACTTCAGAACTTTATCTCCAATTTTGAAATCAAAACCTTTGGTTCTTTTGTCAAATAACTTCTTTATATTTTCTTGAACCTTTAGAGCTATGTTATAGACCTCTTCCCTTGTTTGCTGGAGATGAATGGTTTGATTTATCCTCCTTACCATGCTGTCTTCTTCTATTTGAATTTATTGGACAAGTTTGATCACTGGTACTCCAAGGCTGATAGGGAAAATTGCTTCTGTTCCATAAACGAGCTGATATGGTGACATGCCAATGGATTTATTTTTTGTAAGCCTGTTAGCCCACAGGGCATGCACTAACTTGTTATGCCATGCCTTTTTGTTCTCTTCCAGCAGCTTTTTGATGATGGTCACCAGGCTCTTGTTTGATGATTGAGCTTGTAGGTTTTAACCCTGAACATAAATTATCTACACACGAATCTTATAACAAAAAATAAACAATAACGAGAGCATAAAACATAAAACAGATAAACACAGAGATTTTCCCCTGGATCCCAAATTGGGACGACCAGCTTGATTTTTCATTATATTCCTTTTAGTGTTACAACACATATATATACATGCCGAAGCATACATAAACCCCAATCCATTAACCTTGGATTAGAACATAACCGTAGTTCCCTTGACCGGATCTACAAAATACCAGGGGTCGAAAACCATCGTACCCCAAAACCATGTGCAAACTCATGCACAAAACATGGGTGGGTCCGCATATGAGTGGGACCACAGGAGAATATAACACATACCCAACATTCTACCACTTGTTGTTTTCTTTCCACAGGGGGCCACAGGAGAGCTTATTCATTTGGCCAATTCTTCAACACCCATTGTTTCTCTACACCAAGAGAACTTCTGAGTGCTCACAGACTTCGTCAATGCATCTGCAACATTCTTCAAAGTGTCTACCTTTACCAGCAACACCCTTTTAGCCTCAACCATATCTCTAACAAAGTGATATTGAACATCAATGTGCTTTGTCTTTGAATGATAAGCAGGGTTCTTAGCCAAGAAAATTTCACTTTCACTATCACAGTCTATCCTTATAGCTTGTTGTACCAACCCCATACTCGAACACAATCTCTGCAACCAAACTGCTTCCTTGCTTGCATGAGTGGCTGCTATGTATTCTGCCTCTGTAGTTGAGAGTGCCACTACAGACTGTCTTTTACTCATCCAACTGACTGCACCTCCAAATAGGCTAAACACATACCCACTTGTAGATCTTCTTTGGTCCAGATCTCCAGCCCAGTCTGCATCAACAAAACCATGAATGTCCAACATTCTTTCCAATCTTGGTCTTCCCTGGTAGCACAAGCCATAATTGCTAGTGCCACGTAAATATCTGAAAACCCGCTTCACTGTTGTCCAATGCTCCTTCCCTGGGTTTGACATAAACCTGCTCAATACTCCCACTGCATGTGCAATGTCTGGTCTAGTACAGACCATTGCATACATTAGGCTACCCATTGCACTTGCATATGGAACACGGGACATATCCTCCTCTTCTTCTTGTGTCTTGGGACACTGTTCAGCAGACAGCTTTGCACCTACAGGAATAGGAACACTCACCGGTTTACTATCCTGCATATTGAACCTCTGCAATATAGTCTCGACATACTTCCTCTGGTTTAACCAGAGTTTCCTCTTTGCCCGATCTCTCTTAATTTCCATGCCCAAAATATAGTTTGCAGCACCAAGATCCTTCATGTCGAATTTGGAGAACAGTTGGGTCTTCAAATCTTGGATAATTTCTTTGTCATTTCCGATCAACAACATATCATCCACATACAAGACCAAATAAATAACACGGTCACCAATTAATTTAAAATAAACACAGTGATCCTCCTTGCTTATGGTGAAGCCAAGTCCCCGTATATAGGTATCAAATTTCTGATACCACATCCTTGGTGATTGTTTTAACCCATACAGAGACTTCTTCAACCTGCATACCAGTTCTTTCTTACCCTTCACCATAAAGCCTTCAGGTTGCTTCATGTATATCTCCTCTTCTAGATCCCCGTGAAGAAAATTTGTCTTCACATCCATCTGTTCTATCTCAAAATCAAATGCAGCAGCAACAGATAAAAGTAATCTAATAGAAGTAACCTTGGCAACAAGAGAAAAAATATCACCAAAATCAATTCCCGACACTTGGGAATAACCTTTTGCTACCAACCGAGCTTTGTATTTCTCCACCTTGCCTTCTACATTCATCTTCTTCTTAAACACCCATTTGCTCCCGATGGGCTTCCTTCCAGCCGGCAACTCCACCAGATCCCATGCATCGTTTTTGTGCAAGGATGCCATTTCATCAATCATGGCCTCCTTCCAGAGTTTTCCATCCTCTGAATCTACTGCCTCCCTCACAGTTCTGGGTTCATCATTAGTTATAGTTAAGGAAAAACCTGAACAGAAAGCAGATGGACTATACCTTTCTGGTTGCCTTCTTTCTCGAACTGATCTTCTCAAAGCTGAAGTTTGTGGCTCTTCATCTTCTGAGTCTTCTTCTATTGTAGAGTCGGATTCATCCTCCTTTAGCTCAAACTCTATCTTCTCGGGTTCCTTTGGTAGGACTTCATGTTTAACAACATCTTTCACTTCTCTAAACACCACATCTCGGCTATACACAACCTTCCTTGTTTCTGGGTTCCAAAGTTTGTAACCCTTTAAACCATCCTTATACCCAATAAAGATGCACCTTTCAGATTTATTATCCAACTTGGTCCTTTTCTCCTTTGGAACATGTACATATGCATCACATCCAAATACCCTTAGATGTTAAATAGAGGGTTTCTTACCAGTCCATACCTCATGTGGGGTCTTATCCTCCAACGCTGATGAAGGTGATCTGTTAACTAAGTAACATGCAGTCTCCACTGCCTCTGCCCAGAATTCTTGTCCTAACCCGGTACCACTGAGCATGCTTCTTGCCTTTTCCATCGGTGTTCTATTCATTCTTTCTGCAACTCCATTTTGTTGAGGTGTGTATGGAGTAGTCTTCTGCTGTGCTATACCACACTTCTTACAGAACTCTTCAAATTCCTTCTTGCAGAACTCCCCACCATTATCTGTCCTCAACGCCTTTATCTTCTTCTCTGTCTGGTTTTCCACCAGAGCCTTAAATTCTTTAAATTTGTCAAAGACTTTAGATTTATTCCTCAAGAAATATATCCATGTATTCCTTGAGAAGTCATCTATAAATGAAACATAGTACACAGACTTTCCCAGTGATGGAACTGACACAGGTCCAAACACATCACTGTGCACAAGTTCTAATATCTTGTTCACCCTCTTAGCACCAGAAGGAAAACTCACCCGATTTTGCTTCCCATATACACAATGTTCATAGAAATCAAAATCCAGAGAGCAATTAGACATACCTTCTACCATACCATTTCTATGTAGTATCCGAAGGCCCTTCTCTCCAATATGTCCAAACCTTTGATGCCATAGCATGGTCTTTTCTCCAGAGACAGCTATATTGCTTTCCGCTCCACTTTCAGGAACCACATAACTATTACACCCATCAATAATAGTGCTACCTTGTAGCTTGTACAGAGTTCCAGTCTGAAACTCCCCGCATTAATATCAGTGCTCCCCGAACCATCTTGCGAGTCTTTCTCTCAAAATCTTTGTTTACACCATCAGCCATCTTGCTTACAAAGCAGTTACGCCAATGCGAGAATATCTTTGAGGAACACCGAAGTATTCTAATCCTCCCACCTTACGACTTCAGCTTGACCTTTCCACGTCCAACGATTAAGGCCTTCCTATGCTCATCTAGGACCACCATCATATTTCTCATACTCGCAGAACCACTCCCGATGGGGAGTGAAGTGAAAAGATGCACCTGAGTCAATCAACCATGACTCATGATCTACATGTGTATTTGAAGAAGAGGCCAAATACACATCCCCACCTTCATCCAAGGTGGTTTTTGCCTCTGCGGAAGGAGCATCATCAGATCCCTTTCCTTTCTCAGGAGCTTTAGATTTGCACTCCCTTTTGTAGTGCCCTTCCTTTTCGCATTTCCAACATACCTTTACAAACTTTCCAGGAGATTTAGATCTCCCTCTAGATTTGGATCTCCCACTCGAAACCTTATTCTTGTTTCCGTTTTGGGACCTTCCTCGTACAGATAAGAAATCTCCATTCTGGCCCTCCATATTTCTCCGTCTCATTTCCTTCGACAGCAAGGCTGAGACAATGTCATCAAAATTCAAGGTAGTTGTATTGCTACATATTGCAATAACCAGACTGTCCCATGAGTCTGGTAGAGAACACAACAAACTGATGCACTTATCTTCATCTGAGATTTTAATATCAACAGATGACAGCTGACTTACCATAGTATTGAAGCCATTCAGATGCTCTGTCACCGAGTCTCCATCTTGCATCTTCAGGGTATACATATTTTTCTGCAGGAAGAATATATTCATCAAAGACTTAGATTGGTGAAAATTCCCTAGATTTTCCCACAAAGTCTTCACCGTAGCTTCCCGGAATGCATTTCAATATCCTGAATCTAGGCTTTAAGCTGTATTGTGCTCTTAACTTCGATCCAGTTTCTTCCCGTTCTTCCTTCGACATTACGCAGTTGGTTTAGTACCTAGATCTACCGCGATCCACTGATCTTTATCCACCAGCAGATCCTCCATCTCGAGCTTCCACAACTCAAAAATCTGACCATTAAATTTCTCGATCTATATCTTCCCGCCGCTCGCCATCTTCTTTCACAGCAAGAATCGATCCTGCAGATCTCCCACTGAACAGGGTCTACCTCTTGCCCAAGAACAAAACCCTCAGCAACAAAGGTGTCCCCTTGAAGCCGAAACAACTTTGATACCAAACGTAGGTTTTAACCCTGAACAGAAATTATCTACACACGAATCTTATAACAGAAAATAAACAATAGAGAGAGCATAAAACATAAAACAGATAAACACGAGAGATTTTCCTGGATCCAAATTGGGACGACCAGCTTTTAGTGTTACAACACATATATATACATGTTGAAGCATACATAAACCCCAATCCATTAACCTTGGATTAGAACATAACCGTAGTTCCCTTGACCGGATCTACAAAATACCAGGGGTCGAAAACCATTGTACCCCAAAACCATGTGCAAACTCACGCACAAAACATGGGTGGGTATGCATATGAGTGGGACCACATACGAAAAAAAAATTCACCGGGGCGCTGCCCCGAACCCCGACAGGGGGGGCTGCCGCCCCCCCTATGACCCCCCTGCTACGCCTGGCGCAACGTACAACGGGTGGGGCTAGTCGTGGAAAGAATATAACACAGCTAATCCATTACCTTGAGGGTAATAGGCAGTTGAATGACCGAGTGCTATTTGATACCTGTGACAAAAATCAACCATTTTCTTGGATCCAAAAGCAACAGCATTATCAGTGATTATTTTCCTTAGGCAGCCAAACCGAGAGAGGATATGACCCGCTAGGAACCTAATGATGACTAAATATGTGGAATTCCTAGTAGGTATGGCCTATACCCACTTAGTGAAGTAGTCCGTGGCTGTTAGGATCCATTTGTGTTGTGCAGGAGAAGCAGGACGAATTTCTCCTATGAAATCTAGGCCCCATTGCATAAAGGGACCTTCAACAGTGATGGGTTGTAGAGGTGAGGTAAGGAGTTTTATTTTGCCTTCAAAAATCTGGCACTTGTGGCAGGCAATTATCATCTTATGGATATCATTGAAGAGTGTAGGCCAATAGTAGCCAGCTCTGAGTATTTTGTTTGTAGTGGCCTTCCAGTTCAGGTGGCCTCCACACTCTCCTGCATGGAATTCTTGTTTAATCCTTTCTGCTTCAGATTCAGGTAAACATTTAAGCAATAAGCCATTTGCATTTTTCCAGTATAATCCTTCATTCATTATGCAATAGCTTCTGGCTTTTAGCTTTAAGAATTTGGCCTTGGTCTTTGATAGTTCAGGAGGGGCATTGAGGTGTGTAAGTACATATAGAATGTCAGAATACTACGGCGAGCTTTGAAACTTCTCCTCAACAGTGGGATCAAGCAATCCCTACTGCTCATCCAAGGCATCTACCATGTTAATGTCAAGGGCTTGTAGATTCAATTCAACCATTATTTGAGCTAAGCCTTGACCTTTAATTATTTTAGTGGGTTTTATCTCAAGGTCATATTCTAAGATCACAGCAATCCATTTTCCCCTCTTCCCATCTGGGTCTTGGGACAAGATGTTTTTAACCACTATGTTAGGCACATAGGCTATGGTGTGGGAATGCAATATGTACACCCTAAAGTCTTTGAAGGCCTTAACCAGTGCATAGGCATGTTTTTCCATTATGTTGTATTTCAAGGGTGCATCTCTCAAAGCTTTGCTGAAGATAGAAATGGGTTGTTCCATTCCCTCTATATTTTTCTACAGCAGAACTGCAGCTACTATATGCTCGGAGGAAAATGAAAATATCAGAAAATCCTTTGAGAAATCTGGGCTGATTAGGACAGGAGCTCGGGTGAGTGCAAGTTTAACTGATTCAAAAGATTTCTTAGCTTCAACAGTCCATTTAACTGCTACACCTTTCCTTAGCATGTTTGTCATATTCCTAAGGTGTTTAGCTAAGTTGGGAATAAACCTCCTAAGGAAATTGATTTTCCCAATGAAGGACTGTAATTCCTTGATGTTTCTCGGGTGTGTGATTTGTAGTATTCCCTCAACTCTCTGTGGGTCTATCCTAATCCCCTTCTCAGATATGATGTGGCCAAGAAGTTTTCCGTCTTGTAGCCCAAATACAGTCTTTTTAGGATTCAATGACAGACCGAACCTTCTACATTTTTCAAACACTCTTCTCAGGTGTTCTAGGTGTTCTTCCTCCGTCTTGGAATAGACTGTTATGTCATCCAGATAGATGACAATGAAGTGTCCTATTTCATCTGAAAAGGCTATGTCCATCGCTCTTTGGAAGGTTGCACCAGCGTTCATTAGTCCAAAGGGCATCTTTACATACATAAAAGTGCCCCATGGAGTGGTAAAAGCAGTCTTGAGTTGGTATTCTGGGAGTATTAAAACTTGGTTGTAACCTGAAAAACTATCTAGCAAGGAGATCCTTTTTGAGCCTACTACCCTCTGAAGGATGTGTTCCATTTTTGGCAAAGGGTAATTGTCTTTGAGTGAGGCTCTATTAAGATTCCTGAAATCAATACACAGCCTGATCTCCCCTGTTTTCTTTCTCACAGCCACTAGGTTTAATACCCAATCAGAGAACCTCACAGACACAATTATGCCTACCTCATACATCTTCTTAATCTCTTTTTCCACTGTAGGCAATTGTTTTGGGTTTATTTTGTGAAGTTTTTGTCTGAAGGGTTTCTGATTCTCTTTCAAAGGTATTTTGTGCTATATGATGTTTGTGTCATAGGCCCTTAAGTCCTCATAGCTCCAAGCAAACACATAAATGAATTCCTTGAATAGGTCGATGTATTTATTTTTCATGTTTGCAAGCAGGGACTTAGCCAATTTGATCATCTTGGGTTTATTTTCAGTGCCTATGTTGCATTCCTCGACATCAAAGTCTGCATGTTCTATAGCGGGATTTTTTTCTACATCATCAAAGTCAAAAAGGTCCTCCAAAGGTGCCAGACCTCGAGGTATGTTCTTATCTTTGGTCTGCAGCACCTCTACTTCTTCACTATCTGTGTTTTCACATTTTTCGTTTGGATTTCCAATCTCTTCGTTTAAAGTGTTTATTTCTATGTTACAGGGTGGTTCTTCCTCATATGAGGAGTCTTCACTTAGGTAGCTACTGTCAAATTTAGAATCTGAATCAGAAAATTCAAACTCATCTCTGTCTACCAGGAAATCTTCAATCTGTTTCTCACCCTCAAATACCTACCAATATTTTTCATTGTTCAGCACTACAGGTTTGAATTTGGTCTAAATAATGATCTGCTGGTCACTGGGAGGCTTATGATACAAACTAGCCATGCAGGCTAATCCATTTGCAATTACGTTTTGACTCCTAGGGACAAACACCAGTTCGTATTCTACAAAGGTTTTCAGTATGTCCATAGCTTCATTCCTATACGCTATCAGCCTGGGATGTTTTTCTGTGTATTCACCATTCACCTGTTTAATGATCAGCTCAGAGTCTCCATGCACGGTTATCCTACGGGCTCCTAATTTTTTCAACAGAGTTAAGCCTAGGATCAGAGCCTCATATTCTGCGATATTGTTTGTACATTTTAAGTTTAGGTTACATGCATGGATTTCTGCGTAGTCACTCTCTGTGTTTTGCACCCACACTCCTGCTCCTGCAGTTCTCTTGGTGCATGACCCATCGAAATTCATTTCCCATAAAGGTTCATTCTCGGGTATACCATTGTTTCTTTCTTGATGTGGTGTATGAGCTTGTGGAGAGTGACTAATCAGTTGACTGCATTCTATTTCTGGTTTACTCTGAGTTTTTGTTTCAGTGCATTGTTCAAAGTTTTCTACGTCTTTATCCTTCGAGTCTAGAGTAGCCATTATGTTAAATTTTGTAGGCTCTATTTCATTGTGTGTATCTTTGTTTTTGAATCCTAATCCCTCCGCAAATTCATCATTGCAAAGGATGAAGGAATCGAGATCCATATGTACAGATTATAAAGGTGAATTTTTAGGTTTTCTGGGGCTACTGACCAGGAATTTCATTTGTGCCTCCCTGTACAGTCTTCTAAGTTGGCTAAAAACAGGAATTGTGGCATAAGCCCCATCCATCTGCATTTTTCCTTGCAGCTTGGCTCCCCATGACCTTGAAAGCAACATACCATACTTAGGTGGCACATCTGCCACCACAACATCCATGACCATACATTTCGCTGGAATCTGGGTAAGGCTTACACACAGGTCTTTGATTAGGCCCAGACATTTTACTCTGCTAGAGTCAAATGAATATAAATATTTATAGGGTTGGGTTATCTCTAGGCCTAGTCTTTCCATAACTATCTTAGGCATCAGGTTGTGTGAGGCCCCAGAGTCATGCATTGCATTGTGGAGGATCTTATCATGGATATTAAGATTGATATAAAAAGGGGGCACTACCCCTTCCTGAAACTTTCCTTCTATCTTTGGACCAAACAGAAGGGCTGGTTGATCATCACTCAGATTCACAGTGTCACTATTCTCACCTAAATTTAATGCTTTCAAAATTTGGCCTTTATATACATCCTAAGTGGCCAGCTCAGAGAGTGGGACAGAGATTTTAATTTTTGCAATCTCACTCTCCGAATTGAAAGTGGACTGACTCTTTGGAATGTTCAACTCTGTTTTTTTAGCCACCACCTTGGTGACAGAATCAGTGGGATGATTATCACTATGCATAGTGTTAGAAACTATTTTATTAGGAGAACTAACTGCAGTGCTAGTGCTACTAGTTGGTTGATTTTGTTTATCCGTGTTTTGGTTGTCTTTTTCTTTTTTTTCTCTAGAACTCTCAGCTGCTGATTTGTTACTTTCAACAGTTACTTTAGAAGTTTTCTCGGGCCTTTTCTTGATGATAACCTTAGAAGCCTTTGGTTTGGCAGTGTCTAAGCTCTTTTTTCTTCTAAGTTCATATTGTTCTCTGACCTGCATGATGGCATCTTCAAATCATAACCTGTAGTCCTTAGATTCTAACCTTTCCTCATCCCAATATGAGGGTGAGGGCTGATCTTCTTCTGTGGAAAAGTTGTGGATTGAGTTTTCTACTTCAAACATGTTTATTGTATTCCCCTCGGACTCTTCTATGATCCCCTCATATTCATCGAGAAAGTTCTCTTGGAATGGGGGAATAACCTGTTGATCTGATTCTCTTTGTCTGTTGGGAGTGGTGTTGTTTCTTCTAAAGTTCTAGTTCTGGTTATGATTCTGACTTATGTTTTGGTTACTAACTGTGACAACCATTTTCTCCATCATTTGTTGTAGCTTTTCCATGTTTTTGGATATGCGGTCATAATTGGGGTCAGAAGTGGCAGCTACATTGTCATCTCTATATGTTACCCTTTTCTTAGCGCTCAATATTTCTTTCTTCTCTATCAGACTAGCCTCTACACTCACTGATCCTTTTTTCATGTCTTCCAATGTGTTGTAATCCCTCTCCCTAAGCTGGTAGACCATATCAGAATCCAGGCCTTCACGATATTTCACTAAAACCATACCTTGGGGAGGTTTCATGTGTGGTGGAAGAGCGTTATAAACGCTGTCAAACCTTGTAGAGTAGTCCTGGACACTCTCCCCTACATTTCTCTTAAGATTCTTGTATTCTGCTAGGATTTGGAGAGGGTTGGCCTTAACTTCCCATTTGCTTATGAAGGTCTGATATAAAGCAGGAAGGTCTTGGATACTATTAGGAGGTAGGCTTTTGAACCATTTCTTCACATCACCTCCTAAGCTCTGGGCAAAGATTCTCATTTTGATTGTATCATCATCTATTTCCATGTAGTCAAAAGAATCTTCCATCCTATCTACATGGTGCTGAGCTGTGGTAGATTCTTTGGTAGTGAAATGTGGGATCTTTGATTGATAATCATTGGGTAAGGGCACTAGAGGCTGAGGTAATACTAGAGGTGCATACCAGGCTGCCATGATGATGTTTTGATGTGATAAAGGGTTGGATTGAGCTGCTGGTATATGGATGACGGGGATACTAGGACCAACATAAGCTTGTTGGGCAGATTTAGGGTGGTAGAGCCCCAAGTTTTGAATGAAGTGAATATCAGGAGGTGCAGATGGAGGGGTATGTCTATCCCCAAGGTGTTTACCAGTTTGAGGTGGTGAACCAGGGAGCTCAAGGTCTGGCTGGTCTAGGACACTGAATGACCTAGTTCTTGGTAAACTGTTTTGAGCGCCTAGGTCAGAAAATGGGTTTGATAGAGCTGTAAAGTCTTCTGGTGTAGAGTTAGCTCTATGGATGTGGCTGGAAATAGTTTATCTTATAGGTGCAGGAGATCTATTGAGGATGCTCTTAGGGTTTTCAACTATTTCAGGTGGTTTTGGATTGGGATAAGCTCTTGTGTGAATGGTTCTTGAAGTTAGAATGTTTCTTTCTAACCTAGTAGCTTAACCCTACTTGTTACTTCTATTATGGCTGATTTTTTAATGGGCTCTGGTCTCCCAGTGGAGTCTTATGTGAAACAAGATAATCAGCAGGCCTATTGATCACCAGTGGAGTCTTTGAATAATTTAGGAATTATGGAGTCGCCAGGTGGAGGGTTTAGGATTCTTCTGGAGGGTACACTGTCCACCACAGTGCTTATGAGATATCCCTTTCCAAGGATATTTTCAAAACACAGCAAACTCTAACCAGAGATTGATTGGGAGGGCGTTTACTAGATATGTCACCTCTGAAGGAGTGTGAGATTTGGACGCTACCTGGCCCTTTCCAGACTCCGTCTAAGAGTGTGGGAGAAACACAACAAATGGTATAGAGGTTGATCTGTGTATAGGATTGTTTGACTGCCAACCTAACAAGAGATTATAGGTTTTTGAGGTTCCTATGATGTTGTAATAGGAAAAATACTCAGAATTTCCCCAACGAAGTCGCCATTACGTTGGGGTTCCCATGTTTTGGCCACATTGGCAAGACCAAAAGATGAGACAACATCAGAACCACTTTCAGACCTCGGGATCTAGCCCTCGCGGGTCCAAAGAGGGATCTCTCTATATAAGCAAGTTTTTATGTCTTTGAAGCTAAAAATTAAGATGTTAGGCCAGGTATAAGGTTCAGGTTTGTTTGTTTGATTGGTTTGGTTTGGTTGCTGGGAATCAGGAAAGAAGGGTTCAATATAAGACAAGGATGAGAAAAGAGGATTTTAGGCAAAGGAGAGATACTAGAGGGAACATTCATGACCATTGGGAAATGGAGTCAGGAAAGGGTTTACTTTCTATTCAATGTGCAGGCTTTCAGTTAGCTATTCATCTAAAGCATTGGATCTTAAAGATGATTGTGTGGCGTGAAATGGTAAGAGAGGAGGAAACAATAAAGATTTAGTAAACAAAGTTAGACACCTGAGATCAGAGAGATACTTTGAACTCTCAATGCTTCGTCCTCTAGCTTGAGGGATCTTAGAAAGGTTCAATTAATTGAAAAGGATCCTAGTGAGATAGAGACAGAGTTCTAGACCTTCCAGTGTTCTCAATTCATTCAATTAAATCCTAACAAGAAAATCTAAGAGCCAGATTCATTTAATTCATACATCAGCTAGCAGGCAATGACATCCACTACACTGGTTAAATTAACTAAAATCAACCCTTAGATAACACATTTAGTAGAAAACATTGAAGGCAAGGAGAGCAGAAACATAGGGTACCTAACAAGGGTAAATCCTATGCCATATTTTTGATGTGAGCCAGTAGAAATGAAATGAGATGAACTGCAAGTTAAAAACAAATACAGAGATAGAAAAACATCATCGCTGCTTTAGATCAGGATCCAAAGAAATGTTCTTGTCATATTAAAGAGCAACACCAGTCAACTACAACATTACCAATAGCTGGATATTTTAGTCTGAAAACATCTTCCTCAGCCTATCTTACAACCTTACACAGAGACTATGTCTCAAAAGAAACAACTTCTAATTTTCTGATAACTGATCAACAACCTTACAATGAGTTTCTTCATGAAATTTATAGCTCAAGTGGAGTAGAGAAGGTAGATGGAAAACTAAATGCAGTATTAAAACTCAGTAGAGGAAGAGAGCCGAGGCCTCATTCTGTTTTAAATTATGATCATTTATTTCTAGTACTCTTTGGATGAAAGAGTGGTCTTCGTCAGGCTTTCGTTTACTCCAAGTATGTCATTGATGTACTTGTTGTAACACTCTAGTGAACTAAACAAAAAGGTAGAATAATGATGCTAAGGTTTTCCATACTGTGTAACAAATGCTTCTGATAGCATAGCACTGTTGTTAGGCTGGAATTTCCTTCGGAACACGGTATAGAACGGAGATAGTATGGGCACTTCGTCCTTTGTGGAAAGGACATATTGCTGATGTGAAACCCTGATAGTATTTTTTTCTGTGCGCTGGACCTTCCATGCGATTTATGTTGTCTTTGAACTGGTACCTTTTCCTTCTAAATCCATGAAAAAGGCTCAAAAATATTCTATTACGTGCCTTGAACTCTCTGCTGCTCTAGTACTGTCTTTGTTTACGCAATATGAGCTTTAATGGTGCCGAAGAGGTTTTGCAGAGTTTGAACTCTCTCCTTTGATGAAATTTATGTTGCAGACACCTTTCCGAACATTTTCCTGTAATATCAGGCTCTAAATTCGACTTCTTTCGTGCACAGTGCCACGACAATAGTGCATATGAATCATGGCAGTTTTCCACCTGCTTGTAACCCTGCAAAACACGAAAAAAAATTAAGAAAACCATGCATTTGGGATGGTGAATGCAGCGGGGTCGATGAGAATGGATGTGCAAAATGATGAGATGGAAGAATAGTGCAGGATCATGGTGGAAAATGCAGCACACGGTGGAAAATGGTCACGGTGAAAGTTGGTGGAACGCAGAAGATTTAAATGCAAAGACTTGACACTTTGACCTTTGAAAAAAATATAAAAGGGGCGGATGGACATGTGACAAAAACGCGTGGAATGGTGAGGTGGCGGAACATGCAGTTAACGACAGGCATTCATTGAATCTGGACCGTTCGATCTCATGGGGAGATCGACGGTTGAGAATGCGTCGAAGGGCGACAGATGGTGGGCCAGGGGTGTATTTGCCTCGGGTTATCCCCTGTGCAACTTCGTGGAGCGATCATCGTTGGATGGGCAGCTCTGGATCGAACGGCGCACGTGCATATCGCGTCGGGTTTTCTGCCAAATGATAATGTGTGATGGGGGGGGCAGTTTTCAAACAGTGCACGTGACACGCGTTAGGCGGTGAGTGGAATTGCTGTCGAATGGAAAAATACCGTCAGCCCTCAGAAAGCGGTGTGATAGATACATGCGGTTTCTGAACAGGGCACGTTGGCGTGTGGACCACCGAGGCGGGTAAGCTCCGGGCCATCGGATCAGCAGGTAAATGAGTGGTGGAGATGCGATGAATGGGCGGGGATCGCGACGACCGTTCGATCTATATAGATCGACGATCTAAATTCTCCTGATATATAATTGCGGTAAATGCCTTTGTGCCTTGGCGCTTGGCCATGTGGAGGGAAACGGATCTGGGGCTAGGGCCGAAAGGTGCTAAACCCATAGACATGAAAAATATGGCTATTTGGCCCATTTTATGCAATTTGAGGGTAGGAAAAAGGTAACGATAGAGGGAAAAAATGGGGAAATAGGCCAAACAAGGGGTGTGTGTGGGATTGTAAAGGGGATTTTGGGGGAACTTAGGGGATAAGAGGGGAACTTTGATAGAGGGAAAAAGAAGCTAAAATGGGGCATTTTGCAAGGATACAAGGGGAAAATGTAGGCTTTTTGGAGCACAGTTTTTTACAATCGGTGAGGCCCTTTAAACTAGGAACAAAAGTGGGGGGTTTATCAAAGGCAAAGGCATAGGAGACTTCAAGGATGATGTGTTTTCAGAGGAAATGCATTCCTTGAAGGTTCAGAAAACATTTTAGCCCCTTGTTTGCTTGTCAAAAATTTATAGGGGGCTAACACTTCCGAGTCAGTCCACTCCACCATTGCCTTTACCTCCACCCTTTCGACCTCCTCAATTGCCTGCTCAACCTATGCCCAATCCTAATAATAATAAAGAAGTGCAAATGATCTATGTAAAAAACCCACCTTTATCATTCGAATACCAGTCTATTCCATTTGAGGTTCATTATATTCAATTAAGATCGGGAAGGACTGTAACATTAGAAAATTAGAAGCAACCTATGGTGACCGTTGAAGAGAAAGGAGACGAGGAAACTCTTAACCATTCTCTGAAAGTTGTCACTAAGCAGCCCTTACCCTCTGAACCCTTGCCATCTTCTTCAAACCAGCCTCCCTTCCCAGAGAGGTTAGTAATGGAAAGGAGTGAGCCTATTTCTGAGATTAGTTTGGCATCTGAGCTTCAGAATCTTTTCATTAAGATACCTTGCTTCAAGCCAATAAAGAAATCCCCATTTGTATCAAGATTGTTAAGGAAATCTGTCTCAAGAAACCTGGTAGGAAGAGATTGGAACCCCAAACCATTCAATTTGTTGGTAGGGCAATAGAGTTGATGACAGGATGTGTGTCTGTGGAAAAATATATTGATCCTGGAAACCTTGTTGTCTCAATTCAGATTGGTAATGTCCTTGTCTCTAATGTTCTTATAGATCTAGGGGCAGCCATTAATGTCATGACTAAGCAAACCATGGATCAACTTCGGTTATCTCATCTTCGCCCTACTCCCACTGTGCTTGAATTAGCAGATAGATCTAAAATTAAGCCAGAAGGAGCATTGGATGATGTGATCATCTCATTAGATTCTTGGGAATATCCTACTAATTTCGTTGTGCTTCAGCCAAAGAACCCAGCAGGAGGAAATCCCTTGATCTTGGGTCAACCGTGGATTGCTATGGCTGATGCATATATTGGATGTCATTTCGGTGATATGTATACTTCACATGGGGATTCTAGGAAGAAAGTTACCTTATACCCCCTTGCCAGATCTATTCAGGACCTTCAAGATACTTTATGGTTGGATCAAAGCAGTGACGAGGGGACTCAGTCTATTTCCCTTATCCATCATTATACTGGGTCTTCACAAGAAGATGAGATTCAATATTTCTTGAATAATCTAGACACTATGCCTAATTTTGAGCCATTGAGCCGAATTTTCAGCCTAGATTTTCAAGATAATCATGATTCTCATTCTTCTATACAATTTCATTTGACCACCCTCTTGAGTACTCCTGAGCCTGATACCACTCTTGTTTAGATTAGCCCTGGTAATTCCTTGCATATTAGTTCAGATTTGGACTCA
Source organism: Pinus albicaulis (assembly GCA_034641835.2). Lineage (NCBI taxonomy): Eukaryota > Viridiplantae > Streptophyta > Pinopsida > Pinales > Pinaceae > Pinus > Pinus albicaulis. The sequence goes on from CM076569.1 coordinate 116,933,199, forward strand.
TCTCAGCAAGAGCAGGTTGTGAATTTGTTGCAAAATGATTTTAGTGCCTTTGCTTGGGGCTATGAAGATATGAAGGGTATCCCTCCTGAAACTTGTACACATCATATCTATATTTACGAAGGAACCCGACCTATCTGACAACCCCAAAGGCAAATGAATCTAGCTCTAAGAGATATTGTGAAGGAAAAAGTACAGAAACTCTTGGATGCTGGTTTTATCTATCCTATTTCTGACAGTCAGTGGGTCTCTCCATTAGTACTTGTACCTAATAAAGATGGAAGATGGCATATTTGTATTGATTATCAAGAATTAAACAAAGCCACTCTCAAATATTACTTCCCTCTCCCTTTCATTGACCGGGTGCTTGATACCCTTGCAGGAAAGAAATATTTCTCCTTTTTGGATGGCTTCAGTGACTTTAACCAGATATAGATTGCACCCGAAGATCAGGATAAAACTACTTTTACATGTCCATGGGGTAAATTTTCTTATAAATTTCTCCCCTTTGGTTTATGTAATGCCCCGGCTACCTTTTAAAGGGTAGTCCTCGCCATTTTTTCTGATCTAGAATTTGTAGAGATTTATATGGATGACTTTTCTGTGTTTGGTGATTGCTTTCACGAAGCTCTCAAAAATTTGGAGAAATTCCTTCTTCGTTGTCAAGAAGCTCATCTCGCTTTGAGTGAAAATAAATGTATATTAATGTGCAAAGCGGGAGTGGTACTTGTCCATTTGATTTCTAATAAAGGTATCCAAATTAATCCAGCAAAGATTGAAATTATTCTGCATCTTCTTGCACCCAAAACTCAAAGGGAAGTAAGAGGTTTTTTAGGACATGTTGGTTACTATAGAAGATTAATTGAAAATTTTTCGAAGATAGTTGCTCCTCTTTTCGAACTTCTAGCTAAGGAAAAGTTGGTACAGGCACCAGTTTTGAGAGGTCCAAACTGGTCCCTGAATTTTCACATTTCCTCTGATGCTTCAGATTTGGCTATTGGCGCAGCTTTAGGATAAGAGAAAAATAAGCATTCCTATGCTATTTATTATATTAGTAAGAGTTTTTCTTCCGCTGAATTTAATTATACAGTTACAGAGAAAGATTTTTTAGCTGTAATTTTTGCAATTAATAAGTTCAGGCACTATATTATAGGATATAAAGTATTTGTACGTACTGATCATTTTGCGATTAAATATTTGATGAAAAAACCATTGAAAAGTGGTAGAGTGACTACGTGGTTGCTATTTTTGTAGGATTTTAATGTTACTATTGTTGATAGACTAGGGAAATCTAATGTTGTAGCAGACTTTCTTTCTAGATTAGATTATCCTGGTGAAGCAACTCCTGTTAATGATGATTTTCCGGATGAACATATTTTTTCTATGTCTACAGATTCTCCATGGTTTGCTGACATTGCAAATTATTTGGTCATTATAAAAACACCACCTCACTTGTCTGCTCATGAAAAGCGAAATATTATTCAGAAAAGTGCTGCATATTCCTGGATTCAAGGAGATCTCTTTTACACTAGTCCAGATCTGATTATTCGTAGATGTGTAAGAGAGGAGGAAGTTTTTGACATATTGAAATCTACTCATGATGAACCTTGTGGAGGCCACTTCGCTGATAAGAGGACTGCATATAAAGTATTGTGTGCTGGTTACTTTTGGCCTTCCTTGTTTAAGGATGCCAAACAGTATGTCAGGCGATGTGATAGCTGTCAACGAATGGGCCAACCTAATCAAACCAATGAAATGCCTTTATGCCCCCAAGCTATGATTGAGCCATTTGAAAACTGGGCTATTGATTTTATAGGGCCAATAAATCCAACATCCTTAAGTAAAAAGAATATTTTGGTTTGTACAGATTTCGTTACAAAATGGGTAGAAGCTAAAGCTGTTTCTTTTGTTACAGAAAAAGTTGTTGTTGATTTTATTTTTACTGAAATATTTATTAGATTTGGTGTGCCTAGAGGAATTTTTTCTGACAATGGTCCGTAGTTTATTTCTAATCTGGTACAAGGTGTGATGGAGCAATACAAGATTCAGCATAGGAAATCCATGCCGTATCACCTGCAAGCAAATGGCCAGGTGGAATCTACAAACAAAATGATCGAGTCCATTCTTACAAAGGCAGCTAATATGCATCGGAAAGATTGGGCTGAAATATTACCAGAAGCTTTGTGGCCATACAGAACCACTTGGAGAAATAGCACGGGACATACACCATATGAGCTAGTATATGGCAAACAGGTTCTATTACCAATTGAGTTCCAGATCAAAACTTTCAAAACTACAATTTAGTTAGGACTAGATCTCTCTGAGGAAAAACAACAACGTCTTCTCCATTTAAATGAATTAGATGAATTTTGTAGAGATGTTGTTCAACAGAACATACTAATTCAGCAGCAACGCAAAAGCTGGCATGACAAGTCTATTCAGAAAAAGTAATTCCAACCAGGTGATTGGGTACTCCTTTATGATTTTAGATTTAAAATTTTTAAAGGGAAGTTCCATACACATTGGATGGAACCTTATGAAGTGATCCAAGTATTTGAGAATGGAGCAGTAGAAGTTAAAACTATTGATGGAAAAAATTCAGTATTCTTGGTAAATGGACATAGATTAAAGAAGTATTTTCAGCCACTTGCCAAGAAAGAGTTTACATAGCAAGTCCAACAGCAATTTGGGATGGTAGTGGTGAATGGTAATACCAACCTTTTGAAGACACGAATCCTTCTTTCTCTTGAAAAAAAAAATGCAAATACAAAAAAAAATGTAATAAAAAAAGTAAAGAAAAAATATTTTCCTGTAATTGCGAAAATCAGTTTGCTGACATGATTGTAGAAGGGTCAACCTGAAAACTAGCTTGCTGGCAGGAAGATCAAAAATTTCTAATAAAAGGAGAATGTTTCTTGATATATAGATATGCTAGCAACCACTGAGTAAAAGCAGGGTCAGCAGGACCAACCTTTATACATTGGGGTAATTGGCATGGATATTTTTATTCAAGGAACACTTAATTCTCGCTGCAATTATTTTTCTTTCACCAGTGCAGGCAGACCTTCTAGAATTTTTTTTTCCTTTATTCATATCTCATTTCATAATATTCCCTCAGTTTTCTTCTTTAAATCCTAGAATGATTTAACCTTCCCACATTCTTATGAATTTACCCTACCCGCTTCATCAAAATCCCACTTTACCCTTGAATTTTTTTTCCCTATCCCACTTCCGTTTATCCCCTCTTGTGGTACTATTCCTGGAATCCCTGTAACAAAATTCCTTCCCATTCTAAAATTTTCCCCTTTCCCACTTCTTTGTTCCCTCATGAATTCATTGCAGGATCTCATAAACAAAGGGCAAAAAGATGCTCTGAAGCATCAAGAAAGGGCAAAGAAAATTTCCAGTATCAGTTGAGAAAGCCATGTTAGAAGTCCAGCCTATATTTTACTTAAATTCCCTGTTCTTTTTTTTCAGACAATATGCTTGCACTAGTGAAATCATATCATCCTATATAATAATACAAGCAGAATGGTACGAGAAGAATAGCATAGTAAGCATTGTAAATAGATCGGTCCAAGCATGCACCTTGACAGAAGAAGAGTACATTTTATTCTTTTCATAAGTATATGTCATAGGAAATTGGTCATCATGAAAGTTTACAAGAAGCCTTTTCACTTATTTAAGGATTACTTGTGCTATCATATTAACTAGGAGAAAATTATTTAAAGTACAAAGTGTTTTTAGTTAAAGAATCATGATCATTTTTTAATAAATGATAAAGTTATTTTTTTGAATTATGAAGGAGTACGGAAATTTTTAATCATTGCTTGGATATAATTACCCTTTCTTCCATGATCCTAAATGTCCTTCACTTATAATGATTACCTCACTTAGTCGTTAAAAACATCGCCGCAAGTACCAATCTCACACGATTTTCAAACATGCTACGCATTCACGGCTATTTTGGTGGAATGGATCAGTGATAAGATAGAAGGGATGGTGGACGGTTGGATCCCTATCTATAAAGAGCCAAATTTTCCGGTATTACATGCAATTTTTGGATTTTTCATAATTGTTAAGCAATGATGCTGCATGTTCGATGTGAACCTTCGTCTCTCAGTGAGGTAGATCAGACCGCTGAGTTTTGCAATAGTCTTGCACTATTGCGAGACTCAATATTTCTTCACTTTTTGAAGAAATTTGATGGGCACAACAGTGCAAAGAGTTTTAAAAATGGCCGTGTAAAAATTGGGCCCATGAAATTTAAGGTCATGAAAGAATCGATAGCAGCAGCGATGGGCTTGCAAAACACTGGTGAGCAATACTTCAAAAATCAGAAGCTCGAGAGGAAGCACTGACAACGTTTCATTGTTGATAATAATATGAAGGTAAACTGGAAGAAAGTAGTTCCACGCGGCACCATGCTGGGACAGTGGTGGGACCTCCTTTTTATCCTCCGGAAATTCGTGACTTGCGAGGGAAGTTACTCCCTCACCTTTGTGTATCATTTCAGGATGCTACAACACTTCGAAGCCAACCGTCACATTCGATGGAGAATTTATTTCCCCTATTTTTTTCTTAAGAATTTGGAAAAGATGGCCAAGAGTGTGCAGGGCGCACGGGCAGATCAGGCCAACAAGAAATTATATCACCACGGCCTGATCAAAATCTTGGTCTAGAAACAATTGGAAATTAAGGGCATGACCTAGAAGGCATTGTTGAAGCAGCTATATAAAAAGCCATCTGCAGAAAAGAAGACAGCTACTGAAAATAAAATAGAAGACCTCGCAAGTACAAGCAAGGGCCCAAGTCCGAGTGAAAAGAGGAGTCCTTCTTGCACCAGTGAAAAAAGGAAACGATTCAGAAAGACAACTAGTACACCTGTTGAAGAAACTCCTCTGATGCCACTAGCACATGAACAAACCCCCAAAAAAGACGATTTGTTGTAATTCGTTGCGGACGCAACAAAATCTGTAGAGGTCGAGGATGACACTCTGTTGGACGATTTCATTAAAACGGCTTGGAAAAAGAATGAATAACCTTATGTAGAACCACAGTCCCCACAAAATGTTGAATCCCCTACCTTGGTTCCTGATGCAGACTTGGGATTTGGTTCCGCTACCTTCCAATTGTAAACTTATGAAGTGAAAATGTGTTTACCAGACCAAGAAAGCATCAAATGGCCAAGTTATTGAATATAAGGCACAATTGTTAGCAAAAGTTTTTCAGCATGTACATGGTGTTGACTATGATGAGAATTTTTCTCCAGTGGCAAAAATGGATTCCATTCGGCTAGCTCTCTCCATTGCAGCAGCAAGAGGATGGGAGGTGCATCATATGGATGTGAAGAATTCCTTTCTCCCTAGTGATCTCAAGGAGGAAATCTACATGGAGCAGCCATAGGGATACATGCACAATTCATATTTGGTATGCAAACCAAAGATGATTCTTTATGGCCTCAAGTAGTCACCTAGAGCATGGTATGAAAATATGGATTCTTATTTTTTATCTCAAAATTTTGTACACTGCAAATCTAATTCCAATATTTATTTTTTGAAGAAAATTGACTCCTTGTTGATCATAGTACTCTACGTAGATGATCTTTTGATAACATGTGGTTCAGTTTCTGTCATTACTGAGATTAAAACTGCATTGCATAAGTAGTTTTCTATGATATACATGGGCTTGCTAAATTTCTTATTTGGACTAAAGATCAATCAGAGTGGTTCTGAGATTACCATTTCTCAACCAAAGTATGTTAGAGATATTTTGGCACGATTTCACATGAGTGATTGCAAGCCAGCAACGACACCTTTCTTATCAGGGATAAAGCTTGAGAATACCAAAGACACACCATTGGTTGATTGGACATTGTATCGTCATCTTGTCAAAAGTCTTCTTTATCTCACTCACTCCCATCCTGATCTCTCATATGCCGGAGGTGTAATTTCCAGATACATGCAGGAGCCACATGAGTTATAATGGAAAGCTACAAAGCACATCCTTTGATGTCCAGGGGAAAATCACCTATGGGATTCATTATGCAACAAATTTTTCTTTGGATCTCATTGGGTTCATAGATTCAGATTGGGCTCGCGACAACATTGATCACAGGTCCACCTCCGGTTATGTACTTAGTTTGGGATCTGGCCCAATTTTTTGGTCAAGCAAGAAGCATGTTGCCATTGCTTTATCATCAGCAAAGGCTAAGTATAGAGGAGCAGTCAATGCCACTATTCAGGCCATTTGGATACAAAATTTCCTATTTGAGCTTAGGATCAATTTCCGTCATCCAACTGTCATCTGGTGCGATAATCAAAATACGCTAAAGTTCTGCAGAGATCCAATGCAACGACAACGAACCAAACACATCGAGATCCACATGCACTTCATTAGAGAACACATTCATGATGGGATCAGCGATCTTCAGTATTGTCCTAGTTCCGAGCAGACTGTTGATATCTTCACCAAGACTTTCACTGAGTAGAAGTTTTGATTCTTGTGAGATCGTCTCGGGGTAAAGGACACGACTACCTAGCAGTTGTCTTTTCTCTACTTTTGCATTATATTTTTAGGAGAGGGTTTTCTTCCTACTGGGTTTTCCCTCTTTCCTCTTTTCATGCATTGTATATGGGTACCTAAAATGGCCGTGTTGTCGAGACTCATTCATTTTACATTACACTCACCTAAGTTATGGTTAAGGGGGGGTGTTAGTGTACATGCACATATATTAGATTTCGTTAAACTCTAGATATTTCATGCGATGTGCACTTGTCTTTAGCTAGTTAACTTGAGTGCCTTATATGCACATAGTTAGCCTTAATTAGCTTTAGTTCGAATCTAAATATTTCATGCGATGTGCACTTTTCTTTAGCTAGTTAACTCGAGTGCTTACATGCGATGTGCACTTGGCTTTCGTTAGTTAAGTCTAGTGCTTGCATGTGGTTCATGTGCACATTAACAGAACATAAAGCACACTTAGCTATAGTTAGCTTTAAATATCCATAGTTACTGCATGTACAACTAAGCTTAACTCAGATGTTTTTATGTATTGATTCCATAACTAATATTCATGAATTAATTTCATTCTTAATTCTAATTGTTTTTCTTTTTCAAATTGGCAAGTTTGTGCAATTATTCTTCAACTAGATCCATATTTGTGTTCTAATAATTCTACACTAGGGAGGTATCATTTTATTGGACCACACTCATCGAGCCCTAGAGTTATGATTGGGAATATGTCACTAGATTATGTACATTAGCAAAATTATATGTATTTAAAAAATTATGGTGGATATATACTAATAAGTATTCATGTATATGAATAGATTTAATATTGATAAATATATAATAATAAAAATAATATTATAAAATAATTGTTATATTATAAAATAAATCTAAAAGATTAATAAAATCAAAATATGTGTATTATAAATCTCAAAATTAAAACATAGAGATTATTTAATAATAATAATAACATTATTATTAAATCTAATAGATAAAAATAATATTATAAAATAATTATTATATTATGAAATATCTAATAATAATAGTAATAGTAATAAACATAAGGGATTAATAAAATTAAGGAATGTGTATTATAAACCCTAAGGATTAAAATGTAGGGACTAATTACTGATGATGATAATGATGATTAACGTCCACTGAGACCAATGTGCTCTATCAGACCTTAAGAAGAAGAATAATCTAATTGTAATTCTTTAGAATCTTATTTCTCTGATAAAAAAGTAGGGAAAGAAGCACACCTAGATCATTATAGTTGGGCTGACATAACAGGTCAAAAATATTGGAAGTGTGACAGATGTTAGGGAAATGAGAGCGGATATGAGTGAGGGACGGACAATCTAAAAGAAAGTTCTTTTCATCCTCTACCCTCTTAGTATCGCAAAGTTGACAAATTTTATCCTTCCATGGAGTCTTCTGATTAGACCATCGCCGAGTTTCACTTCGAAGCTCATGAGAATTATTTCCAATATTAGCGATGTTCATAATTTTCTTCGAGTCGGTCAAAATAGAAATATAATTATGGTTCTCAAGTGTTGGGTTGACCACCTCCTTATAATATCCTAGCTTCCTTTTATCCTCCAACTCCTTATTCTCCCAAATCCTATCCTTAAATTTGGACGTGATAGTACCTTTGACACTATCCTTGTCTCCTAGGATCATCTCTTCACTTATCCCCCAATGGCTGAACCAAGCCTAGACATTCTTATGCCACCCTCATTTGAGTAAAAGGTGGGGGTTTTGTCTAAATTTAGAATAAGTTTGAGGAAGCCTCTCAGATTCCATGTCGTAAAACTTCTTCTTATACATAGATACTTAAACATAACCTTACTTTCAATAGGGGAGAGGTCAGCTTGGGTCAAGAGGATAGGATAGGGGGTATTTAATTTGTCTTGAGATTGCAGGTTATGAATTACTTTTGAATCATCTCAATCTTTCTCTGTGACTCTGTGGATATACTCCAACCCTAGACTTCACAACCATACAAGACAATAGGGGTGACGAGGGTCTCAAAGAGGAACCTCTGTTTATTCCAAATACAAAGATCGCCAACCTTGCAATTTTTTTCAAGCTCATAATAAGATTTCCAACCTCCAATGGTAATTTTCTCAATGTTTAATTCCATTTGAGCTGATAAGGAATCTCAATACCCAAATATCTATAAGAAGATACATGATATAAGAAATTTTTATCATAGACAAAATTTCCATGTGTGATCCTTTTGGATTTAATTATCATGATTTTAGTATCATTGATATTAACCATCATACCCATATTGGAGCAATAGTCATGAATATTCTTGAGCTTCTTATCCAAATCATCATGGATTCTAGGAAGAAGAATGATATCATCAGTGTAGAGGAGAATAGTAATGATAATACGAGCAAGCTCGGTCCCCTTGCACCCCGTGATTTCCAAACACTCCTCTAGCTTATCGATGTAAATACCAAAAAAGGTAGGGGAACGGGGACACCCATGCTTAACCCTCATATTGTATTTGATATCTTTAGACCACCCTTTTTTAGTCTTAAGCTAGGCAACAATCGTCTCATAGAGGAAGATCATAGCAGTCTTCAATTCAGGAGGAATCATTATCTCATCAAGTATTTTCCAAATCTTATCCTAAGAAAAAATGTTAAGGGATTTTCTAAAGTCCACAAAGAAACAAAAGAGATAAACTTTACTGTTGCGAAATTCCTGAGAAATTATCCTAACAGTAACAAGATGGTCGATAGTCGAGTGGTATCTCCTAAAACCAGCTTTCCCTGTATCTCTTTTATCATGTATTTCAAGCCAATGGTTAATGTTCTTATCTAGAACGAGACCATAAATTTTGGATAAAATATGGCTAATCATAATGGTCCTGTAGTTACAGGGACTCATTTTTTCCCCTTTTAAAGATAGGCACAATAAGGCTTTGTGTCCAATTCTTAGGGAAGCCATTCTTTACACAAAAATTGAGAATCTTGTGGAGATGAGAAGTGAGGATAAATCTTGGTAGCTTTAAGATCTCAACTTAGTATCCTTCAATATCATTAGTTTTTCCACTAGCAAGCTTATTAATCCAAGACTCAACGTCCTCAAGAGAAAATATATCTTCCTTAATAGGAGTGCTAATGATGTTTTCCAAGGTGTCCAGGGAGTCATAAAAAGTTTTAAGATAGTTTTCCCACTTTTCTAAGGGGACCAAATGATTATCTTTGGATTTACAAATAAGAACATTCTGCCAAAACTTTTTGGGCGCAAATTTAGAAAGGTGTATACTATGATCTTGCCTCTTATTAAAATATAACAACTCTTCTCTTTAATGAGGGATCTGTATACACTAATATTTCGAAGCTTTACAGTTTCATTAGGAGTATCTCAAATAGCTTTCCTAGAAATTTCACAGTCTTTTTCATACCAAGGGTTGGAATTTTTATTAATCTTCTTATATGAGACTTGATTGGAGAACTTGTTAATGGTAGTGGAAAGGGTAGTAGTAAAATTGTGATAAATTTGATCAATATTGTTATTATATCCTAGGGAACTTAAATCCCTTTTTAACTCCTTTAAGAAAAGTTCAATATGAATCTGATTGAAACGAGTGTGTCTTTGACTTTCACTAGTATCCTGCATGTGGTTGGTATGCATGACAAGATTGAGAGTTAAAGACAAAGGCATTTGGTCAGAGTCTGGATCGAAATATTTAATAAGCTCAAATTTCATAATATGGTTAAGGATATGGGTGTCCAAAATCTTATAGTTCACAACACTACTTCCCAACCCATGTAAATGGGTCATCTAGCTAGAGGAAGGCCACTTGCCAATACCATTGCAAGTAATCTAGTCCTGGGAACTATAAAGCTTGAGGAGCTTGCTGTGAAATAAGTTCTTGATTCTGTCTTCAGAGGTTCTCTTGAATCTATTAGCTAAGTCATCATCTTTTTCAAGCCACGAGGGGTCAAGGTTAGAGTGGTTACTTAACATAATAGTTTGGTTGGTATCAGTTGTAGCATTAAAGTATCCAAGAAAAAGGATATTACCTTCATTACTGAGGTTGTGAATGTCGTTTTATAAGGTAGTGAAACGAAAATTTGTATATAAGTTATTTTTCCTATAGGAGGTAGAGTTGATAGGATCGTAATAGCATATTGCAAGAAAAATCTTATTGGAGGAAGAATCAAAGATCTCAATACAAATGTATTGATTCAAGAGGTCGATATTGTGAATTTGGACGTGATAAGAAACAATGTTTTTAATATAACAGGTTATACCACCATGTCCTCTTCGAGAATATTTCTTGTTCAAAGCAGACCAAAGAATCAATCTGTCAAGGTGAGGAACCCTAGATTCGTCATGCTCCCAAGTTTCAATGAGAAAAATAAGGTTAATATCACTCAGGATCCAACTTAACATAGAACCTTTACCCCATGGAAAATTACAATGGTTCTAGAAGAGGATCTTAAGTGATCCTAATCCCTATTTATCACTCATGTTTCAGATTCTATCTTGAGAAATAACTTTCCTATTCCTATTGACAGCCCATTTCCTTTATTTCCTAGCCTCCTTGATATTTTGGAATTCTTTCCTAAGTTTAGCTTGGTCTTCTGGAATCAGATGTTCATTTATAAATATTTGGATCACTTTAGGCTCGGGGATTTCCTGAGTATATATAATTTTTGGTCATTGTAACTTAACTTAATACGGATTATTCTATGTTTATTCTCAAGTAATTTTCCTACCAGGTTTCTTATGTGATATAAGTTGTTTGAACTTGATATTTTGTTTTTAATTGTTCTTTTATTATTTCTAATGTGTCCTCATTTTCTTTTTCTTCTATAAAAATAATTATAAGTTGTAAGGTTCTTTTATGGCGCTCATGGTCAAGTTCAATCGTTTTGTTAATTTCCTCTTTTATGGGTTTAATATCTAATTTACTATTTGTGCTATTTATGGCTCAACCATTATTTAGTTTTTATTTTAGACTCTAAATCTCACTTTTTAGGGAATCATTTTCTTCAATCATTGATTGCTTACTATGTTCTATTTCTTGGATCCTAAATTTCATTCCTTAGAGTTCATTCTTAAGTGAGATTATTCTATTTTATAGTTATTTGTGGTTGTTTTCAAGAAATGTCATTAATTCTATTTTAAATTGGTTTCCTCTTTCTTCTCTTCATCTGTCTAGAGATTGAATGTACTCACAACAACAATATTATTATTATTATTATTATTAAACCCAAGAGTTCAATATTATAAACCTAAGGCATTAATCTTATTATAATTAATAGAATTATTAATTAATAATAACAATAAAATATTAGTAATAATTAATGGTGTAGTCTAACTTATAGACGAAAGAGTCTTTTCATTAGAATTCACCAAAATCCGAAAATACAGTTTCAATATTTTTTGTTGTTTAAAATACATTTCTGAATGCATAAATGGATTAAACGCCCTCAAAAAATCCTCATGCACTTTAAACAATTTTAACTCAATTTTTTAAAAATCTCTATTATATTTTGATTAAAATTAACCAGAAAACCTGTCGTGAAAAAACTTGTTTCATCTATAAATCACACTACACCATACTTTATGTAGGAATTTACAGGGTAAGTTCCATAGATTAAGAACCAAAGGTCATCGTTCACAAATAGATCACAAATCAGTACACTAATATAATCATGTGGTTAAAACCCTCAAAGAGGGAAACAGTCCACGTCCCGAGCCAACGCGGCCACTTCAGGAAATTTATTAATATAGAAGAAAGGTTACATATGTTTCTCTCATAAAAGGTTACCGAATAAATGACCCTCCATGCTCCTTAAATAGAGATCATGGACCAATCGGGTGTTAAACCACAAATCAAGAGTCGTTAATACCAAGGTGAGAGATAACCGTCAAATCACTACAAATCATGACCGTTGGATTATAAGTTGAAAATGTACATGGTAAAGAAACACACTTTACCTAACTCTACACTAGACTAAGTTATTCTTAACTATTTCCTATGTGTTGGAATATCCTAACATCCCCCCTTAAGAACAACATGGGATAGGATTGAAGGATTTACAAAGGTGATACAAAATGAGCCTATTTCCTATGTGTCGAAATATCCTAACATCCCTGTTGGAAATATTGTCATTTATGGAAAAGGATATGGCAAAGGAATTGTCATCTAAATGGAGCAGAGAAGAATAGAAAGAATGCATCTACAATTTGAGCTACAGAGCTGCAGTATTAGTCAAGGAAACAAGGAAAAAGAGGTTATAGCATAATTAAATATGGAATATGTATGCATCATGTTGGAAGATAAAGAAAATCTGTGTATGGTTAAGTTTCAATGATACTCTGTTAAGTGGAGAATACCTAGAGAAATTGAGGTATTGATTGGTTCATTTCTCGTAAAAAATTCCCTACAACTCTGTGTAGTGATCTATGGATAGATTCATGCTTTTGTATACGATATCAGGTTGCTAAGGTCATGGCACAGTGAAGTGAATCTGCATAATGGAGGAGTTTAATGGTGCTCTGGTTCTGTAAGTTGTTCAAGGAACCAATACGATCGACAATAGAGTTATATATATATATATATATATATATATATATATATATATATATATATATATATATATATATATATATATATTCGTTGAATATATGATATGAACCTTGGTGACTGGGTTTTGAACCCCTGAATGCTCGCAGTTATTCGCCTCTGCCTCTGCATAAGTATGAAAGGTCTACAAGTCTCGGCATTGACTGTGTAATAGAACCTGGAGTATGAATAAACAAAATATATAAAGAAACATTGAAGCGAAGCTTTAAATCGCTTTGAATAATAAGGCTGATGGAACCATGTGATAAGGCGGAACCATGACCGAGAGGAACAATGACGGTGGTGTGGTGCGAAACCGTGGGTTTCTTCGCACCACCTTTCGACGATACGTGGTATTTCCTGGATGGGGAGCGATTCCATACAGGTGTTGACACGTGTCCTTGAAAAACCGCCAAGTGCACGATAATGATCGTCCATCGCGCGTTAGAAATCGACCCAGGACGGCCAGCAAAATTGCTTTTGCGTCGTCGATCTGAAAGGGGGCAATTGGACGGTCATCATGCATCGGACTTGCCCGGAGTTTAATCAATATGTGCGAAGAATAACACAAGTATGACGCGCCATCGTGCGTTATTTCTCGTGCAAGTTTCCCAAGCGATATCCGTCGATCTTGGAGGCTCGCAATCCAATGGTGATCGGGCACTGGACTTGCGCGAAGGTTATTTTGGTACGGAGGGGTGCATATGTGGGCCAAGAGTCAAATTTTTATTAATATTAAAACTATTCGAAAGCATTGGATTTTTATATAAAGCCCGGATTAAAAGTTCATTGAATTTTTAATTAAAAATAATATTACGGGGGGAAGTGTAAAGTTTTAAAAACCAGAAGGGGTGCCTCCGCAGTTGAACAAGCAATCAAGCGTTGACCGGAGATCGACGGTGGAGATTAAGTGCGGGGGCACTAGCCAAAATTTTCATCCGTACTGCAAGAGCCCCCGCAGTGACGTAATGATGACTATGCAATATTTGTTTATCAATTGATAAATAATTTAATAAGAAATAAAACCCTTGAGGGCCAAACTATTGGAAATATTGTAAAAGGAATACTATTAGCGGTTGAAATGGTTTTTGACTCATGTTTTTAATAAAGTTGAGATCTATATAAATGAAAATATTATTATTCGATCGGGAATTGGGTATTTTGTTGACGAAGAAGGAATTCTGCTGAGGAATATCTGTATGGACAGAAGACGTGCTTAATCGATGATTCTGAGTCCATGATGCATCCATCAAGATATTGATCTAAAGGTGATGAGTCTTGAGATCATTCAACAGAAGAAATGATGAAGAGCTAGCGCATGTCTGCTGAAGAACACATATGGATCTGGTTGGAGTTTCTGAAGATTAATATACATATAAGGATACACAGGATGTTGAATGCTTATATTCTCTAAAAATCTGGTTATAATGGTCTGCAGTGAGTCTGAGGGTTGAAGCTTTCATTTTGGAAGTAGAAGTTTCCTGCCAGTAGAAACTGGTGTTATGTTCAGGGGGTTGAAGCTCCCTTCCAGGAGAGGCTGGTAAACGAGAGAAGGTTGCAGCCTTCTGTAGGTGGGTGCCTGCGTGCTGGTATGAGTCTGTACCAGCATATATTGTAAGAAGTTTTCTCTTTAATAAAATATTGAAGACTGAGATTACAGCAGTAGTGGTTTTCTCCCAAATTGGGTTTCCACCTTAAATCCTAGTGTCCAGATGTGTAGTTCATGTTTGATGGTTTGTTCTGTTATTTCTGTTCATGGTTAATGCTTATCTAATGCAATAACATAATAAGATATCTAGACATACATGTTGGATGCAGTACTGTAACATATGGTTTTAAAAGAAAAGAAAGAAAAATTGTTCTACCTTAAATACTGATTCACCCCCCCCCCCTCTCAGTATTTTTCCCAACAATTGGTATCAGAGCAGGTCCTTCTGAAAAATCTTAGCCGCTAGAAGGAAGATCAATCAAGATGAGCAATCAAGATGGAACAGCCTCTATCAGGCCTCCTCTCTTCAACGGAAACAACTTAATCTTTTTGAAAACAAGGATGAGGTCCTATCTTCAGTCTCTGGGAGCATATGTATGGGCAATTGTTGAACAAGGATATCAATATCCAGCTGCAGTGCCAACGGATCCGACTGAAAGAAAGAACTATGAAACAAATGCAAAGGCGGTCAATGCTCTATTGGGAAGTCTAACTGAATCATAATTTGTCAAATTCATGCAGCTGAATACAACAAAGGCAATATGGGACAAAATCATTCTAAGCTATGAAGGTGATGCAAAGGTAAAAAGTGTTAAACTTCAAACTCTCAGAATTCAATATGAGAATCTAAAAATGCTTAATGAAGAAAGCATTGCAAATTTCTTTCTACGCCTTGATGATATTGTAAATTGCATGAGAAATCTGGGAGAAACAATAGCCGAATCTACTTTGGTTGAGAAAATTTTAAGATCTGTAATAGCAAAATTTGAATCAAAAGTTTCAGCTCTTGAAGAAAAGTAGGATCTTCAAAATCTTAGTGTGGTACAACTTCATGGCATACTAACTGTATATGAAATGAGAAGAGGAGGACCATCTGAAGTCAAAGAAGCGGTCTTTAGAACTTCTACAAAAGGGAAGGAAATACAAATAACAGAAGTATCAGGATATGTCTCAGAAGAAGATGAGATAAACTTCGTAAAGAAACTTCAACTTGGCACAGGACGGTTTAGAGGTAAGCTTCCTTTCAAAATTTTTGATTGTGGAAGAGTTGGTCATTATGCTGCTAAGTGTCCTTATAAAGAAACACATAAAAAGGGTAAGGAAGTAGCAAGGAAGAATAATAATCATGTTAGCTCCAGAAAGAGTTTCTATACTCATGAAGATAGTGATGGGTTATTTGATAGTGAGGAAGAATGTGAACAAGATCTTAGAATTCTCATGGAATTTGAAAAAGAATCTAGAGAAGAAAAGGATACTTTTGTGGATGCTCTAGAAGACAATGATTTTTTTGATGAAAAAAATAAACTCAAAATCTGCCTAGAAGAGAGTAAAATAATCATAGAAACTCTGAAAAATCAGCTTGAAGAAAAGGAGAAACACAATGAGAAATTAGAGTGTGAAGTAGTAAGTCTAAGAAAATAACTTGAGAAAGTAAAGACTCTGAATCTTAGATTTGCTAAAGGATCTGAAACCTTAGATGAAATTATCAAGGTACAACGTTCTCCTCTTATAAAAACAGGTCTTGGATATACCAGAGAATCTTCTCAGCCTTCAGCACCAAATTATCTAAAAGCAGTTACAACTGGTTTACAATATGCTGCCACTCAGCAAGGGAATAAAGAATCTTTACAAGTAAAGCATGATCATATCAATTCAAAGAACACTAACGGGAATGTCTTTCATGGAAACACCAATCAACAAGTAAATTCATATAGAAGATTTTATGATCGCAGAAATTTCTTCTTCAATGGACAATGCTTCTCATGTCACAACTTTGGTCATAAAGTTGTTCATTGTGTTGCATATAAAACCATCATGACAAGAGAATCAAGAAAGAAAAGGATTGATATTGAAACAAAGAAGAATACTTATAACAACTTTTCTCCTCTTCAAAATGAAGTTGAATGTGCTTACTGCAATAACTTTGGCCATGAAGAATCAGAATGCAGGAGCAAAGTTCAGCTAAAATAACATGTTCCTTCAAGCTCCAAAGTATGGAAAAAGAAGGAATTACAGGCTGAAAATTGTGGCATAGTGTTATTTGCAGAAGATGAAGAAAACCAATGGTAAATTGATAGTGGATGCTCAAGACACATGACAGGTGATAAAGACAAACTTCTTGCATATATTGCTCTAGAAAAGGAAAAGAAGGTTACATTTGGAAATTATACCCCTGCGGTCATTAAAGGAAAAGGGTTTGTTTTTCTAAAAGAAAATGTGAAAGCTAATGAAGTCATGTATGTGGATGGATTAAGGCATAACTTGTTAAGTGTAAGTCAAATGTGTGATCAAGGAACTGAAGTTGTCTTTAGTTCAAAAGAATGTGTGGTACGTGATCTTGATACAGGTAAAGCAAGTATAAAAGGGAAAAGAACTCAAAACAACCTATATATATTGAAGTACTGCAAAGAACAATGTTATTTGAGTAAATCTTCAGAAAATTGGCTGTGGCATAGAAGGTTGGGGCATCTGAGTTTCTCTCAAATCAACAAATCAAGCAGACTTAAAGTTGTTCGTGATCTTCCCAATATTTCTCTACCTGAAAATATCATATGTAAATCCTGCCAATTCAGTAAGCAAACCAGAGTACAATTTAATTCCAAGGAAGGATCATCAAGTAAGCCTCTTGAACTCATCCATACTGACATATGTGTACCTATGAGGAAACATTCACCACGTGGTGAAGAACACTATATCTTATTCATTGATGACTTTTCTAGAATGTGTTGGATTGGGATTCTTAAACACAAAGATGAAGCATTTGAGAAATTTCAGATCTTCAAAGCACTAGTTGAGAATGAATTAGATCTAAAAATCAAGTGTCTCAGATCTTATCGAGGAGGATAATACACATCAGATGAATTTCTTTAATTTTGTGAACAACATGGCATAAAAAGACAATTTTATGTAGCTGGTACTCCACAACAAAATGGTGTTGTAGAAAGAATGAATAGAATAGTTCAAAAAATGGCTAGAGCTATGCTGGATGATTCCGGAACACCTGACACATTTTGGGGAGAAGCAGCACATACAGCAGTAAACATTCTCAACAAGGCACATGTTCGTGTAAATAGTGATAAAACTCCATATGAACTCGGGTATGGTAATCCTCCCACTATAAAGCATTTTAGGATTTTTGGAAGCAAATGCTTCATCAAGAATAATGATCAAAAACTTGGAAAGTTTGAACCCAGAGCAGATGAAGGGATATTTCTTGGATACTCCTCTAGGAGTAGGGCCTATAAATGTTACAATAAAAGACTTCAGAAGATTGTTGAATGTATTGATGTTGTTATTGATGAGTCTTCTGCAGCTCCAAAAGAATAAAAGAAAACTATAGATGAAGATGATGATGACACATATCCTTCTACATCAAATAGTAATGATACAAACAGTGATCCCAGTGAAGAACCCGAAGATGGATTGTTTGAAAAGGCTCCCTCCAGATATGTTCAAAATAATCATCTAGAATCTCAAATTTTGGGAGAAAAGGGATCAGGTGTACAAACAAGAAGAACTCTTATGGGATCTTCTAGAAATCTGGCATTTCTGTCCACTATTGAACCTCACAGTGTTAGTCAAGCTAGCAAAGATGACTGTTAGATTCAAGCCATGAATGAAGAGCTTGATCAAATTGAAAAGAATCACACTTGGTAATTAGTACCAAGACCTCATGACAAAAATGTCATTGGAACTAAATGGATATTCAAAAACAAGTTAAATGAGAATGGGGATGTTATAAGAAATAAAGCTAGACTTGTTTGCAAGGGGTATGCTCAACAAGAAGGTATAGAATTTGAAGAAACCTTTTCTCCTATAGCCAGACTTGAAGCCATAAGAATGTTTCTTGCTTATTCAAGCTTCCAACAAATCAGAGTTTATCAAATGGATGTTAAATCTGCTTTTCTCAATGGTGATCTAGAAGAAGAATTTTATATAGAACAACCAGAGGGATTCATTTTGGGAAATGATGAAAAACTTGTTTGTAGACTTAAAAAGGCTCTATATGGTCTCAAACAAGCTCCAAGGGCTTGGTACTATCATCTTGACAAATATCTTCATCAACAAGGATTTTCAAAGGGGTCTGCTGATAGCAACTTATACACAAAAACTGAAAATGACAAACTGTTGATTGTGGTTGTATATGTCGATGATATCATTTTCGGAAGTAATAAAGAGTGTATGAGTCAGAAATTTTCTTCTGATATGTAGCAAGAATTTGAAATTTCTTTACTTGGGGAACTAACATTCTTTCTTGGCCTGCAAGTGCAACAAGCAACAGATGGTATATTCTTATCACAAGCAAAGTACCTCAAGCAAATCCTGAAGAAGTATGGCATGGAAGATTGCAAACCTGTAAGTACACCAATGATAACTGGATGTAATCTCAGTTCTAATGATGATTCCCCCATCGTAAATCAACCAGAATACAGATCTATGATAGGAAGTCTACTTTATCTCACTAGGACAAGACCAGACATCATGCATGCAGTCGGGATTGTTGGACGATTCCAAGCTAATCCAAAAGAGTCTCATCTTCAGGCTGTGAAAATAATATTCAAATATCTACAAGGAACTCAAGATTTTGGACTATGGTACCCAAAGAATGTTGAACTTACTCTTCATGCATACACTAATGCAGATTGGGCTGGAATTATTGATGATCTGAAAATCACTAGTGGTGGTGCATTCTTTATGGGGTCCCGGTTAGTATCTTGGTTCAGCAAGAAGAAAAGCTCCATTGCCTTATCTACAGCAAAACTTGAATATGTGGCTACAGAATCATGTTGCACTCAACTTCTTTGGATGATGCAAGCCCTACAAGATTTTCAAATCAAATGTTCACCCCCTATCTCCATTATGTGTGATAATACAAGTGCCATCAGTATCTCAAATAATCATGTTATGCATTCCAAGACCAAGCACATTCCCATCAAATATCACTTCTTATGAGAACAAGTGCTTGAGCAAAAGGTGAAATTAGAATATGTTTCCTCCAAAAAACAAGTTGCTGATATATTTACCAAACCTCTACCCAGGGAAGCATTCGAATATCTCAGACAGAAACTGGGAGTAGTTTCTTCCATGCAGAGGATCAAGTCTACTTAATTACAAAAGACTAAATTGGTTGTGAGGTGCTGTTGGGCATCTCTGAATGCACAGGCTAAGGGGGAGCATTGGTCATATGAAAATGATGCATTGTTGGTCTTCATAAGTCATCTTGCTATATTATGTAGATGTAGCATGATCTCAGGGGGAGCATGGTAATGTCAACCCTTTGCCATTGATGTCAAAGGGGGATGAAAAGCAATAAAGGGCCTCTATAAGACCATCAGCGGAAGAATATTGCCATCAATGCCAAAGGGGGAGATTGTTGGAAATATTGTCATTGATGGCAAAGGATATGGCAAAGGAATTGTCATCTAAATGGAGCAGAGAAGAATAGAAAGAATGCATCTACAGTTTGAGCTACAGAGCTGCAGTATCAGTCAAGGAAACAGGGACAAAGAGGTTATAGCAGAATTAAAGATGGAATATGTATGCATCCTGTTGGAAGATAAAGAAAATCTGTGTATGGTTGAGTTTCAATGATACTCTGTTAAGTGGATAATACCTAGAGAAATTGAGGTATTGATTGGTTCATTTCTCGTACAAAATTCCCTACAACTCTGTGTATTGATCTATGGATAGATTCATGCTTTTGCATACGATATCGGGTTGCTAAGGTCATGGCACAGTGAAGTGAATCTGCATAATGGAGGGGTTTAATGGTGCTCTGGTTTTGTAATTTGTTCAAGGAACCAATACGATCGACAGTAGAGTTATATATATATATATATATTCGTTGAATATATGATATGAACCTTGGTGACTGGGTTTTGAACCCCTGAATGCTCGCAGTTATTCACCTCTGCCTCTGCATAAGTATGAAAGGTCTACAAGTCTCGGCGTTGACTGTGTAATAGAACCTGGAGTATGAATAAACCAAATATATAAAGAAACATTGAAGCGGAGCTTTAAATCACTTTGAATAATAAGGCTGACGGAACCATGTGATAAGGCGGAATCGTGACCAAGAGGAACAGTGACGGCGGTGTGGAGCGAAATCGTGGGTTTCTTTGCACCGCATTTCGACGATACGCGGTATTTTGTAGATGGGGAGCGATTCCATACAGGTTTTGACACGCGTCCTTGCAAAACTGCCAAGCGCACAATAATGATCGTCCATCGCGCGTTAACAATTGACCCAGGACGGCCAGCGAAATTGCTTTTGTGCCATCGATCTGAAAGGGGGCAATTGGATGGTGATCGTGCATCGGACATGCCCGGAGTTTAATCAAGATGCGCGAAGAATAACACAATTACGACGCGCCATCGCGCGTTATTGCTCATGCAAGTTGCCCAAGCGATATCCGTCGATCTTGGAGGCTCGCAATCCAACGGTGAT
The DNA here is from genome assembly GCA_034641835.2 of Pinus albicaulis. Lineage (NCBI taxonomy): Eukaryota > Viridiplantae > Streptophyta > Pinopsida > Pinales > Pinaceae > Pinus > Pinus albicaulis. Next base: position 116,954,460 of record CM076569.1, read on the forward strand.
CGGGCACTGGACTTGCGCGAAGGTTATTTTGGTACGGAGGGGCGCATATGTGGGCCAAGAGTCAAATTTTTATTAATATTAAAACTATTCGAAAGCATTGGATTTTTATATAAAGCCCGAATTAAAATTTCATTGAATTTTTAATTAAAAATAATATTACGGGGGGCAGTGCAAAGTTTTAAAAACTAGAAGGGGTGCCTCCGCAGTTGAACAAGCAATCAAGCGTTGACCAGAGATCGACGGTGGAGATTAAGTGTGGGGGCACCAACCAAAATTTTCATCCGTACCGCAAGAGCCCCCGCAGTGACGTAATGATGACTATGCAATATTTGTTTATCAATTGATAAATAATTTAATAAGAAATAAAACCCCCGAGGGCCAAACTATTGGAAATATTGTAAAAGGAATACCATTAGCGGTTGAAATGGTTTTTGACTCATGGTTTTAATAAAGGTGAGATCTATATAAATGAAAATATTATTATTTGATCAGGAATTGGGTATTTTGTTGACGAAGAAGGAATTTCGCTGAGTAATATCTGTATGGACAGACAACGTGCTTAATCGATGATTCTGAGTCCATGATGCATCCATCAAGATATTGATCTAAAGGTGATGAGTCTTGAGATCATTCAACAGAAGAAACGATGAAGAGCTAGCGCATGTCTGCTGAAGAACACATATGGATCTGGTTGGAGTTTCTGAAGATTAATATACACAGAAGGATACACGAGATGTTGAATGCTTATATTCTCTGAAAATCTGGTTCCAATGGTCTGCAGTGAGTCTGAGGGTTGAAGCTTTCATTTTGGAAGTAGAAATTTCCTGCCAGTAGAAACTGGTGTTATGTTCAGGGGGTTGAAGCTCCCTTCCAAGAGAGGCTGGTAAACGAGAGAAGGTTGCAGCCTTCTGCAGGTGGGTGCCTGCGTGCTGATATGATTCTGCACCAGCATATATTGTAAGAATTTTTCTCTTTAATAAAATATTGAAGATTGAGATTACAGCAGTGGTGGATTTCTCCCAAATTGGGTTTCCACCTTAAATCCTAGTGTCCATATGTGTAGTTCATGTTTGATGGTTTGTTCTGTTATTTCTGTTCATGGTTAATGCTTATCTGATGCAAGAACATAATAAGATATCTAGACATACATGTTGGATGCAGTACTGTAACATATGGTTTTAAAATAAAAGAAGAAAAATTGTTCAGCCTTAAATATTGATTCACCCCCCACTCTCAGTATTTTTCCCAACAATCCCCCCTTAAGAAAAAATTGGGATGGGATTGAAGGATTTACAAAAGTGACACAATAGGAGAAGGAAGGAGGCATTAGAGCCTATCCCCCCATAATGAAAACTTTCCTGAACTCCAAGCATGGATCAAAGTTTGGTAAAATTCGCTTCTATGAGAGCCTTTGTAAAGATATCGGCTACTTGATCATTGGTTGGACAATATTGCACTTCAAGAACACGATCATGAATGAGCTTTCTGATAAAGTGTATGTGGATTTTAATGTGTTTCATACACTAATGTTGAACTGGATCTTTACATAGCTGAATGGGACTCTGATTATCACACCAAAGTGTAGTTGGATGCTACTGATGGAGACCAAATTCATACAGGATTTGACAAAGCCACATGACTTCCTTGCTGGCTTCAATTGCACCACGATACTCTGCTTCTGCTAAAGAAAGAGAAATGGCACTTTGTTTCTTACAAGAACAAGTAATAGGTCATGAACCGAGAGTGAATACATATCCTACAGTCGACTTTTGATCATTAGGGTCACCAGCCCAATCAGAATCAGTGAATCCAATCAACAATGGAGATGCTTCAGCACTGTAATGAATCCCAAACTGAACTGTACCTCGAATATATCGAATTTCTCTTTTGGCTTCTTTCCAGTGACGTTCATGAGGTTTTTGCATAAACTGAGTGACAAGACCAACAGAAAAGGAAAGGTCAGGACGGGTATGGTTTAGATACAAAATTTTACCAACAAGTTGATGATATAAGGTAGCATCAACTTCAGGGGTAGTACAGTTGACTGAAAGCTTGACTCCAGACTAAAAGGGAGAAGGGGCTGGCTTACAGTCTTCCATGTAATATTCTAACACTTTATTATTATTAATTATAAATTATCAATATTTAATAATAACAACTCCTTATTGGTAATGATTAATAATAATAATAATGAATTATTGTTAGTTAATTATTTCAACTAATTATTATCAATTATTATTATTATTTATTATTATTAATTAATTATTACTTATTAATAATTAATTATTATTATTATTATTATTATTATTAATTATTAATTATTTATAATGAATTAATAATAATAATAATATTTTGTCATAATCGGATGTTGGATAGATTTCTCCACCATTGAAATGTCACAACATTAAACCATAATGTTATTTTAAATCTAAGACAATAATTATAAACCCTAAATGTGAATTATTAGACCCTAATTTTGTAATGTTTAGAAGTGACATTCAAATTATTTTGTCATAATCATTCTAAACCGAAGGGATTAATAAACCTCAATTTTGTAATGTCGAGAGGCAACATTGGATTTATTTTGTGAGAATAATTATAAATCCAAGAGATTAATATTGTAAATTTAAGGAACTAACAATTCCTAGGGATTAATAAACCCTAATTTTGTAATTTTGAGGGACAACATTGAATAAATTGTAATGTAATATAACATTTTAATATAAAATAATTTTTATATTATAAAATAAATGATGATAATAATAATAAAATAATAATTCTAAAGGATTAATAAACTCAAGGAATGTGTATTTAAGCCTAAATGTTAGATATTAAAACGTATGGACTATTTAGTAATAATAATAACATTATTATTATTATTATTATTATTATTATTAAATCCAATAGATAAAAATATATAATAATAAAAATAATATGATAAAATAATTATTATATTGATGATGATGATAATTAATGTCCACTAAGACCAGTATGGTCTATCAGACCTTAAGAAGGAAGTAGTTAATTGAGATTATTTAAAATTTTATTTCTGTGATAAAAAAGGAGGCAAAGAAGCATTTCAAGGTGACTATTGTAAAAAAGGAGGCAAAGAAGCATTTCGAGGTGACTATAGTTTTTTTTACTGAACAAGTCGAGGAGGTTGGTAGTGCGGAGAATGTTTTGGAAAAGATGTCAGTAAGAGTCGGTCAATCTAAGAGAAAGTAATTTTCATCTTCAACTCTCTTAGTATTGCAAAGGAGGCATATTCTCTTGTCCTAAGGAAGATTGGGAATAGACTAACGCCCGGTTTCACTCCAGAGATCATAAGAATTAGTTATAATCCTTGCAATGTCCATTCTCTTCTTAGCACTAGTTAAGATGGAAATGTAATTTTTGTTAACAAGCGTGGGGTTGATAACATCCTTATAATATCTTAACCTTATTTTCCCCTCTAACTCCATATCACTCCATAACTTATCATTAAATTTAGAACTAATGATGTTTTTAATATTATCCTCATTCCCTAAGATGATCTCCTCTTTTATCTCTCGATGATCTATCCAGGACTTGGAATCCTTATGCCACCCTCGCTTGATTCAAAGGTGGTTTTGACTATATTTAGACGCAATTTTAGGGAGCCTCTTGGCTTCCATGTTGTACAACTTCTTCTTATACATCAAATACCTAAACATAGTTGCGCATTCAATGGGGGAAAGGCTAGCCTCATGAGAATAGGGTAGGGAGTATTATCTTTAATCTTGAGGTTGTAGGTTATGAATTACTTTTGGATCATATCAATATTTCTCCATGAATATCTAGATAGACTGTAGCCCCACACTTCAAATCCATATAAAATAATAGGGGTGATGAGAGCATCGAAGAGGAACTTTTTTTTACTCCAAACCCAAAGATCAATTGTGTTACAATTTTTTTAAAGCTCATAGTAATATTTCCAACCTCCTATAATCCTTTTCTCAATGCTATATTTCTAGTTTAGTTGATGGGGGATTTGAATAACTTAATATTTGTAAGATGAAACATTGTCTAAGTAATTTTTATCATAAATGAAATTAATATAGTAGATATTTTTGGAGTTAATAATCATAATTTTAGTCTTGTGAGTATTAAGAGTCATACCCATCTTGGAACAATAATTGTGGAGGGTCTTAAGGTGCATACTGATATTGTTGAGACTCCTGGCAAGAAGAACAATATCATCAGCATAAAGGAGAAGATTAATGATTATACTGGCGAGTTTGGGTCCTTCACAACCAACAACTTCTAAGCATTCCTTAAGCTTGTTAATGTAAATGTCAAAAAGGGTAGGGGATAGGGGACACCCTTGCTTAATATCGATGTTGCATTTAATAGCAGTAGACCAACACTCTTTGGTTTTAAGCATGGCAATAACATTCTCATATAATCTAATAAGAGCGACTCTTAACTTAGGAGGAACCATTAACTCATGAAGCCTTTGCCATAACTTATCTCAAGGAACTGTGTCGAAATATTTTCTAAAGTCAACAAAAAAACATAAGAGACTAGTCTTGTTGTTATGTAAATCCTCAAAAATGGTCGTAAGAGTGACAAGGTGGTCGATTGTAGAGTGATACCTTCTAAACCCAACTTTCCCAGTGGCCCTTATACGATGGGTTTCAAGCCAAGTGCTAATATTTTGTTCAAGAATGAGCCAATACAACTTAGATAAAATGTGGTTAATGACGATAGTCCTTTAGTTAGAGGGAACTTTTTTATCCCCCCTTTTAAATATAGGCACAATAAGGTGTTGCGTCCACATCTTAGTGAATCCTTGCTTAATTTCCAAGTTGGGGAGATTGTGCAAGTTCGAGGTGAGGATAGACCTTCCAATTTTGACAATTTCAGCTTGGTGCCCTTAATATCCCTATATTTCTCGTTAGAAAGCTTCTTAATCCTAGATTCAATGTCTTCCAAAGAAAAGCTATCTCTCTCTATAGGAGTGCTTTTGATGTAGCTCATGGTGTCTGCAAAGTAAAATAAATTCCTAAGATAGAAATTTCATTCCTTAAAGGGGATTGGATTATTTTCTTTCGATTTACGGACAAGAATATTCCTCTACAAATTTCTAGGATCAACTTTAGAGAGGCTAAGGAGATGATCTTCCCTCTTGTTTATATACTCTCTTTTTCTCCTTTTGATAAGAGCTTTGTATACTTTGATTTTTTCATCCTTAATAGTTTCAATTGGAGCATATCTAATCACTTTCCTGGAAGATTTACAATAATTGTTATACCAAAGGTTGGAAGTCCTATTTTTCTTATTATATGATACCTCCTTGGATAAGTTTTTAATGGTAGTGGAGAGGATAGTATTAAATTGTGGTATATGTGATCAATGTTGTCATTATATGTTATAGAACCAATATCCCTCATTAAAAATTTTAAGAAGAGATCTTTTTTACTATTGTAAAAACACATGTTTCTTGGACTCTCATCATTATTATCCATGTGGTTTGTGTACATATCAAGGTTAAGGGTTAAGGAGAGAGGTCTATAGTCAGATTCAAGCTCACGATCTCTTAAGAGGTCAAGATTAACAATATGTTGGAGAACCTGGGTATCAGATATCGCATATTCCACAACACTGCTACCATGCCCATGAATACAAGTCATCTGGCTAAAGGAAGACCACTTATTGATCCCATTCTAAATAATCATGTATTGGGAACTACAATGCTTAATTAGCTCAGTTCCAAAAAGGTTATGAGTAATGTCTTCTGAGTTTCTTTGTAATTTACTATCTAGAACACAATCCTCATCAAGCCATAGGGGGCGAGGGTTATAGGTATTACTTAATAGAGTGGCTTGGTTATTGGTAGTACGAGCATTAATTTCCCCAAGAAAGACAATGTTTCCCTGATTCCTTAGGTTGTGGATATCACACTCTAAGTTTTTTTTTTCTAAGTAAGCGTAATCTATTTATCAACAAAAATTATATACATCAGGAATTATCCAGGACCAAGCCCGAGTTCGAGGCCTGTTAAAGAAAAAAATCATTGTTGAGCACTGCCCTCCACGAGGGAAACCAGTGCTGAAAGTTTTCCAACAAAATCCCACGCAGGGGATGCATCTAGTTCGGAAAATATAAAGCCTACGAGACAGAACCGAGAACATTAAAACAAACATGAACATTTTCATAAAAGTAGACAGAGCCATAGCAAAAACTAGGAACGAAGGGATGCACTACTCATTCGGTGCTTCTTCAACGACCCTACACCAGAGTTCATCTGGTTCGCCATCGATCGTGTACAGGTCCTCTGTAGAGTGAATAACTTTCTGAGCAGCAGGAGTTCGCTTCACCTCGCTCGTTTGAATTTGATGCTGCGCGCTCTCAATTCCATGGTCTTGAGTATCATTGTGCTGCTCTTGCTGATCCAAACCAATGTCAATATTCATCTCATCGCCTTGCTAGCACCCTCCTGGTTGATGTCCGTATCCTGCACGTTCACACCGCCAGCACTTTGCCTTATAGCATGCATTTCCGCAACACTCCCTGCCCGCCCTCCAGAATAAGGAATCACCTCTTGAAGGGATTCTCGAAAGACAATAGTTACAGAGGCGATGATTCTTGGGCAATTGAGCGCACTGATGAAAGAGAAGTGCCTCGTTTGGGAATGGGAAGGAGCATGCGGGGGAGTGGGGGGGCGAAAGCTTTGCCCAGAACGAAGAATTCGACCCCTGGTTGCTCTGGAGGTGCTTTCAGAAGTAGGAGAGACCGCAACAGAGGTGCTAGAGGACGTGGGGGAGCGTCTTATTTTCCGCCGAGAGAAACCTCTTCTGCATCTCATCCTGTGCCTGAGACGAGGCATTCTCTCAGTCGTTTCAGAAGCCCTGGAGGAATTCTGGAGCAGGATAGAGGCACTGGCCAAGTGCGAGAGCGGGAGCAGGACAAAAGCCCTGGACAGATGCTTTGTCCAATTCCCTGAGGCACGCATACAATTCCGAGCTATTGAGAAATGTAAGTTGTCGCTGAGATCTAAACAACCATGAATCCTAGTGCGTTTACCTGTCACAGTGCGCTCGGAGGAGAGCCGAACGTCAGGAGAGCAACAAACTGAAACAGGCTTGGGAAGACTGCTAGAGTAATGCTCGTTCGCCATCCTGTAAACAAATGAACCAATTCTACTACCAACCTTCAGCATTAACCCCTCATTAATTTGATTAATCGTCATGTCCAGGTCGCAGCGTGTGGAGAAATCTCAAACTCCGGTAGCTGGATTGTGATGCGCACCAGGATGTAAATGCCATAAATGCCGCGCTCTCTTATGCAGGGGCCAAAGGACACTTGTTGGTATGGTAGGCATATGGCTTGCCAGAATTCCGCCAGACCATCTAATCCGCCCATTTAACTGCTTAACCACCCGCATCCGGGTTTTCTGCATCTCGTTGGAGCAGCATTTGGCATTCCTGTCATTGATCCTCATTTTGAAGAGTTTCAAGAGTACCAGTGAGAAGGTTGTGTTCATTGTCGACTCCAACATTGGCTAGGAAATCAGCAACTCTGTTTCCCTCCCTTCTGGTGTGCAAGAAGGTGAGAGCCCTGTTGTTGATGAGCCAGTCCTCAATGCTTTTCAGACGAGCCTCCAGTATCCAGCTGTGGGCTATTTTCTGCGTGTGGGCCCCGTTGAGGAGCTTCTTGGCCAGGTTGATGAGGATTTGTGAATCCCATTCAATCTCCAGAGGATGAAGCCTTAATTGTTGAGAGAGGAGAATACCCTGCCAGAGACCTTCTAACTCTGCCGAGTTGTTAGTGTCCCAACCAAGATTCCCCATGTAGATTACTGTAGGATTGCCTTTGTGGTCTCTGATAATGCCTTTGAAACCTGCTTTGCCTGGATTCCCCTTAGAAGCTCCATCAAAATTGAGTTTGAAGGTGTGCTCCGGAGGGGGGGTCCACATCCTCTTGTTGTTATCGGCTTTAGGTATGTTGCGCCCTGGCGCTTGAGGTTGAAGTTGAATTCCCTAGTTGTCCCAGATCACGTTTTCCTTTGCCATCGTGGGGAAATCACTAGTATCCCAAGAGTGCAGATTGAGGGACTGAGCCAGATTGTGACAGAAGGTCCTCCAGATAACTTCCAGAGGAGTGGTCTGATCCCTGAAGATACGTTTGTTTCATTCCTTCCAAATGGTCCATAATAATAATCTCGGGATAAGGCTCCAAAGTTGGTTAAGGAGTGCACTAGCATAGGGGTGCGGATGCCATTCTCTGATGGTGTTGATAATATCTTCAGAGGGTCGGCAGTTGTGTTGGCATCGAAAGCTGACTTTTTCCCACAGTTGGTTTGCTAGAGAGAAATCATTCAGTAGGTGTTTCTGCGTTTCCTCATGAGCACAGCAATTGGGGAAAATGGAAGGACCATGAAAGCTTCGCTTTATTAAGTTATCCCAGGTGAGAATTTTTTGATGCCTGAAGATCCATAGGAAGACAGAGACTTTGGGCCAGATCCCTGGTCTCCAAATTTTTTCCCATAGAGGGTCTTTGGGTACTGGATCCTGAATGAGAATCCTGTAAGATTCTTGGGATGAGAAGGAGCCCTTTGGCAAATAACCCCATCTTAGAATGTCCTGGCTGTGCGAAACTCTGGTACATCTTCTTTTGAGCTCAGAATTTAGTGCTTCCTGACTCTGTTCCTCTAAGTTCCTCGTGATCCTGTCAGCCGGTTTCCATTGTCGATAACCCTGAGTAGCGTTGTCTTCCCAATGTTGATGTACCATTTCCAGTCGCTGTCTCTCCCAATCCGGACCTGGCGGCGGGCTGTATGTATTGGTTATCTTTTGAAATTGATCCCAAGCATCTGTCCAGAATCTAGCAGTTCTTCCATTCCTCAGTTCCCAGAAGCTGTGTTGTTGAATCAGCAGATAGTGCTGTTTAGCTGCATTCCATATTAGTGATCCTTTCTCCGTGGGTGTGAGCCTGATTAATTCTTCCGGAGGTCTATGGTTGGCATATTTAGCTGTCCAAATAGTAGCCCAAGGTTTGTTGGGGGCTGTGAGCCAACTCCACCATATTTTTGCCCCCATGACCTCATTGCTGTGAGAAGGATCCCTTAATCCTAATCCTCCTTGACCCTTAGGCTTGCAAACCAGAGACCATTTGACCAAAGCCCATTTGTGGTGTGTACCTTTGGATCCCCATAAGAAATGCCGTTGCAGGGCTTTAATTCTTTTTAGAACCCATTTGGGTGCTGCCAAGATAGAGAAAAGGTAGAGAGGCATGGCCTATAACACCGATTTGATGAGAATCACTCTGCTAGCTATATTTAGAGTCCTGTGAGTCCATGAAGAGAGGCGGGCTTCTAGTTTGTCAAGGATCTCACGCCAAGAGGCATGCTTTAAGGCTGAGTCAATGAGAGGGGTGCCGAGGTATTTCGAAGGGAGGGTGGCAATGGAGAATCCAAGGATTCGGGCGATAGCTCTTTGGGTGTAGGGAGGAGTGTGGAAGAAAAAAAGCTGGGATTTGGCTGTGTTGATGCATGCTCCCAAGGCTTCTGAAAAGTCAGTCAATAGTGTGTTAAGTCGGGAGGCTTCATGCACAGAAGGGTACCCAAAAACCATATTGTCATCCACGAATTGTTGGTGGGTAATGGAGGGGGATTGATGAACAGAGAGTCCTTGGATTTGCTAGGAATGAAGGGCATTTTTGAGGTGGCGCCCCAGACCTTCTGCCATTAAGACAAAGAGGAAAGGGGACAGGGGGTCCCCTTGTCTTATCCCTCTAGAGGGAGAAAAAGGACACGAGGGGATGCCATTGATGAGAATGGAGAAGAAGGCGAAGGAGATCAGATTATGAACCCAACGGATCCAGGTTGGAGAAAAACCAAAAGCAGATAACACTTTCTGGATGTACATCCAGCTTAATCTATCGAAAGCTTTTAAGAGGTCAATCTTAAGAATCATACCTGCTTGTTTTGTCTCCTTGAGGGAGTGAATGACTTCATGAGTAAGGATGATGCCGTCCAGGATCTGCCTTCCTTCCACATACCTAGCTTGCTCAGGCGAGATGAGGAGAGGCAAGAGCGGTTTGAGTCTGTTGGCAATGAATTTGGAGATTATCTTGTATATAACATTGCATAATGCAATAGGGCAGAATTTGTCCGGCGTACAAGAAGCTTCTTCTTTTGGGATTAAAGCTATGAAGGTAGCATTCAATGATGGGAGGAGCCAGTGCATTGTACGTGATTCTTCCACCACCAACCAGACCTCTTCTTTTATCAGATCCAAAAATTTGTGAAAGAACGTGGTGGTGAAGCCATCTGGCCCCGGAGCCTTCCCTTCTTTGAGCTGTTTCAAGGCTATGTCTACCTCTAGGCGCGAGACAGGGCAGAGAAGGAGTTGGTTGTGCTCTTCGGTAACCAACTTTGGAATGTTTTGAGTGATCTTTTCAATGGCCTGTGATCTATCCTGGAGAGGTTCTTGATGCATGGATTGGAAGTGATTAATGAGGACCTGCTCTATCTCCTCATGTTCTTCCACCTTCTCCCCTTCTTGGTTCTTGATGAAAGGGATGTTGTTATGCATGCGTCTTTGGATGGTTGATCTATGAAAAAATTTTGTATTTCGTTCTCCCTCTTTCAGCCATCGAATGCGAGATTTCTGCCTCCATAAGATTTCCTCTTGCTTAGCTCTTTCCTCCATCTGAGATTGAAGCTGTTGTTCTTTTTCCAGGGCTTGATCCGTGCAACCTTCCAAGATGATTTTTTGCTGGAGAGCTGCCATCTCTTGGTGTATCTGCTTCTGAACTTGAAAGATATTGCCAAAAGTGGAGTGATTCCAGCTCTTAATTTGACCTTTCAGGTATTTGAGCTTTTGTTGGAACTTGAACATCTGGGACCCTTCTGGCGGTATGTAGCTTTTCCAGATCGAGTTGATGAGGTCGTTGAACGCGTGGTGATTTAGCCAGAAGGCTTCGAATCAAAAAGGGCGTCACGCAGATTGACCTGGCCATTGCCATTGAAGAGATATTGGCCAATGGTCAGACTCGTGAAGGGGGAGGATAGAAGCAGAGAAATTTCCCCCCAAGTGTACAGCGTTGTCTGAGAGAAGAAACCTGTCCAGCTTGGAAGCAATGTTCTGCCGCCCTGCTCTTCGATTACTCCATGTGAACGAGCCATTGCAGAATTGCATGTCAATTAACTGTTGGTTTCGTATGAAATCTTTGAAAAAGCCGCTTTCTGGCTCCAATTTGGATCTGCCTCCCATTTTTTCCTCCAACTTATTTATCATGTTAAAATCACCTCCGGTGATCCATAGGGGGTGAATCCTGTCCTGGTTGAGCACTCCTATAGTATCTAGGAGAGCAGATTTTCTCACTGCGTCCTGTGGGAAGTAGATGTTTGTGAGATGACCATGAATGTTGGTGCCTAAGATGTGAAAAGTAGCTTGAATAAGGTGGTGGGAGGCATGGAATTCTGAGAGAGAAATAGCCTGAGGGTTCCAGAATATGGCCAATCCCCCGGAGGCTCCCGATGCATCTACCGCTACTGACTGACATCCAGGCCAAGCTTTGGATAGAATGTTTCCAATCACACTGCTATTGCACTTAGTTCTTGCATGAAGAATATATGAGGCTTCTCCGGCTTAACCATGTTCTTTATCATTCTGTGTTTCCCGGGATAGTTGAGTCCTCTAGTGTTCCATGATGTGAGCTTCATGATTCACTGTTTGGGAGGGGCTTATAGTATTTTGTCAATTTAGCATATCTACCGGAGTCAACCAGGATTTTTCCCACTGTGATTTTTCTTTCCAGATCTGTTTTCCTACCTCTCTTCTTGGAATCTTTTGGGATTGTGTTGCCATCCCACCTGCTGCCTGGTTGGATTCCCAGTTCTTTCTATTGGAAAGCTCTTGCTATGATGACTTCCAGTGTTTCTATCTGATGTGCTTGAATCTTGTCAAATTATTTTCTCCGGCATGCTTGTTCAAGATCTAGTAGGTCAAGCCCTCTCATATCTATGCTCTCTGGTTCTTCTTCCATGAGCTGAACTTGACTCCTTCCTGCTTTTGGAGGGTCTTGGAGGCTGTCCACGTCCATACCATTATATTTCCGCTCTGGGAAGGTGAAGGGATCTTCCACTTGACCAAACTGCATGCTCTTGGGCAGAGGTATAGTCTGGGAGTTCGTTGGTGGGCTAGACTGGGTGGTATTGACTTCAGGGGTATTGTTGGTTTCAGCTTGAGGGGTCAGGTCCGTGACAGTATTTAGGGCTTCAAAGCTGTTACTTGAAGAGGGGATGGGGTTGACTGCGGAAGTGGGTTTTTTCCCATGAGAGGGCTTCTTATGGGACCTTCTACGGCTTGTCACCTTGGTGAACCCATCAGGAGAAGACGAATATGGGTTGTCCTTATTCTTCATGGAGGCATTGAGCGGACAGTCTCTGAATAGGTGTCCATGAAGGTGACACCTGCGACAACGGAAGGGTACATGTTCGAAGTCTAAGGGTTGTATCCACTCATAATCATCATGAAAGATGCTTACCGAGTCAGGGAGAGCTTGATCCAGACGCATGTAGACACATATGTGAGCGTACGATGTATAGAGTCGCATTTTTGTTTCCTCCACTATTTTCACAAACTCCCCTATTCCCTTGCCGATGTCTTGAAGGGATTCCTCATCCCAATACTCCAGCGGGAGCGAATACATACGAATCCAGACCGGCGCCCAGCTGAGGTCTTCATTGTCTGGATTGAACCTCTCCACCCATTCTCTCAGATATAGTCCAGTGGAGTTGAGGAAGTAAGGTCCTTCGTCGATAACCCTATTGCGGTCCTCAATGCAGATGAAGACCACCGTGAAGAAGCCCTTGGGTCCAAGCTGAAGGGTGATGTCTCCTTTGGGCTTCCATTTTGCCGTTATCCAGCCTTGCAGCGCCTTTTCTGTTGGCCAAATGCCAATAAATTTTCCAATGAGTGCGTGATCTTTCATAAACTGTATGCGTCCATTTATCCTGTGGCTTGGAAGCTCTATTTTAGGTCTTTTCGTCGCTATTGGTTTGCAGGTCGCCGGCTTCACCGTGGGGGTTTCGTTTGGACCCGCTTTTTCAGCTTGTGCTTCTTGATTCTTGTCATTTGTGTCTTTTGGCGTTTCTTGCGTCCTATTGTCCTGTGCTTCAGGAATCTGTTGATTCAGAGCTGCAGTCACGGAAGTTCCTGCAGAAGCTTTTTTGTTGGGTCCTGAGGGGGAAGACTGAGTGCCCCCCCCCCGTGGGGCCAGTCATGGCTGGAAGCCCTCTGCCGGTCCACGCATAAGCTGAGAGGAATGAAAGTAGTTTGCAGAAGGTCACAGAAGCAGTCGGCGCAGAAACAGGGGTAAACGAAAAACCCTAGCAGAGCTCCCGCCTCCAGTATCCTCACACTCTAAGTTAATGAAGGGAAAATCCCTATTTAGGTTGTTCTTCTTATAGGAAGTAGAGTTGAAGGGAGAAAAGTAGAAAGCTGCAAGGAAGATTTTATTGGTATTAGATTCAGAGATGTCAATCCAAATGTACTGACTAAGGGGTCCAATCTTATGAAGCCGCATGTGTGAAGCAATGCTATTTTTTATATAACAGGCTATACCATGAACTCCCCCACGAGAATATCACTTGTTCCAGGTAGACCAAAGAGTGAACCCATCAATGTGGGGCACCCCATATTCATCATGCTCCAAGGTTTCGACTATGAGAATAATATTAGTCTCACTTAGGATCCAACTTGACATGGGACCTTTGCGCCATTAAAAACCATGATAGTTCCAAAACAGGATATGGAGTGTTCCTAATTCCTATTTATTACTTCTTTTTTTGATACTATCTCTAATAATAGCTTTTCTATTTCTAAGGATTGACCATTTTCCTTCCTTTCTTGCCTCCTTTACCTTTCGGGCCTATTTCCTTAGTTCAACTTGCTCTTTTGGAATAAGATCCTCATTTATAAAGCTTCCTAACCCTATTAGACTTAGATATTTTTTAAGTATAACTAATCTGTGTTCATTGCAGCTGACCTTAACGTGGATGAATCGATGCTTATGCTCTAGAATCTTTCCCACCCTTTGTGCTTATGTTAGATATTGTTTGAATTCGTGAATGGGTTTTCAATTGTTCTTTTACTATTGTTAATGTGTCCTTATCTTCTTGTTCTTTTATACGAGCACTGATAAGGTTTAGGGCTCTTTTGTGTGGCTCATGATCCAATTTGATTAATTTGTTCATTTCTTCTTTTCTGGGTTTGATATCAAGTTTATTTGTTGGGTTTCTTAGGGTTGAGTTATCATCTATTTTTTCTTGTAGAACCTTAATCTCATCTCTCAAGGTGCAATTTTCTTCGGCCATTGCTTTTTTTTTATGTTTTAAATCTTGCATCCTATCTTTCATTTTTTGAATTCTAGTCTTGAATGATGTAATTTTTTCTTATAATGATTTGTAGTTATTGGTAAGCATTGTGGATAGTTTAACTTTATGTCCTATTAACATTTTAGACAATTCTTATTTATATTTATTTTCTCTTTCTTCTCTTTATTGTTCTAAGAACTCAATGTGCTCATAAAAACTGTCTAGCATAATTTTGGTTGGCCTCCATCTACAAAAAGAAGACATATAAATATGGAGAAAAGTACTCATACTTTACCAAATATAATTTAATAAAAGAAAGAGAGAAAAACTAATGCACATGGAATGTTTGAGGACACCACCTAGTCTGCACCGTAAAAAAACCGCAGAAAAAACCCCACCAAAATCCATACAGAGGTTTTCTTATCTATGCGAAATCACCTGTAGATTCGATTGCTCAGAAGCGGCCTGATTTGAGTCAATCCCACACATTAAAAATCTACTTTTTTACGGGTTTCGGTGGCTCATAAAAATATTCCGGATGGTCGTATTGAGTCTCAAAGAAACTCACACTCAACCACGAAGAATTCAAATCTCTATTGCAAGATACTCTTAGTTACTTCAAGATTCTCAGTCTTGGCGGTACAGGAACCCGTGACTGATCCAGATTTGATCACAAGAATCTTTTCCCTTCGTGCGGCATAGACTTCGTCCCTGATATGATGTCCTCCACCACAAATCTGAGGTTTAGGTAGCAATAATTCCTCGCTTTCCCTTTATCAAGATAACCTGTAACAAAAACGAAGTTACAACGAACCACAGGGAACTAAAGAAGCCGAACCCTAACCCTCCTGTAATTTTGAACCGCAGAGGTAGAATATGTATGCGAAGAAGAGGTAAAATATAAATATTTTAAAATATTTAATAGTAATAGTAATAATAATAATAATAATAAATTTAAAGGATTAATAAAATCAAGAGATGTGTATTATAATTTTTATTGATTAAAACATCGGACTATTTAATAATGTATTATTATTATTAATGAAGTAGTCTAATTATAGTCTTTTTTTTCATTAGAATTCACCAAAATCAAGCAATACAATTTCAAGATTTTCTTTATAAGTTAGACTAAGTTATAATTAATTAATAATAATAATTAATTATTATCCATTAATTATTACTATTATTAATTATTTATTATTGATAGTAAATTATTATTAATAATGATACTTTGTCATAATGTAAAGTTGGATAAATTTCTTAGACATTCAAATGTCACAACATTAAACCTTAATGTTATTTTAAATTTAAAATAATTATTATAAACTCTAAATATGAATTAATAAACTCTAGTTTTATAGCGTTGAGATGTTACATTGGATTTATTTTGTCACAATCATTGTAATCCGGAGAGATAAATGTTATGATCTAAAGAATTAATAAATCTTGGCAATTAATAAACCCAATTTTTATAATTTTGAGAGACAACATTAAATAAATTGTAATGTAATATAACATTATATTATGGAAAAAAAAATAAAATAATAATAATAGAAAAAAATTAAAATTAATAAAATATTTAAAAAAAAATTGAGAAAAAATATATAATTTATTTATTAATTATGGAAAACACCCCCCGACGTTCTGCATATATGCCACAGCTTAATTATTTGAACGTTGAGTTGAGTCCTACATCATCGTTCGGACGAATTTAGTAACTATGATGCCAACTGTGCCACAGAACTGAAATGGTTTTATATGGATTGATGACCCAATCCATTTTCTCACAAATTTTTGCAATTTACAATTCTATGAAAATGGTTACCAAATTGTTACAAAGGGAATTGGCCATGATGTAAAATAGTCATGGAATATTGACATGCAAATCTGAGTGGTGATCTCAAAGTTAGGTTGAGGAAATATATTTACAAGATAATTTTATGAGTAAATTTTTTTTTTTAAGAAGTCAGTATATTTTTTAACAATTTTGATCTTATTATTTATTTAAATGTATTAAAAGTGGTTTTTATATGAAGGTTGTTTTTTTGAATTTGGAGTTATAAAAGATTTAATCATTGATGTTTTGGAGGTATAAGATATATGGATTTGGTTATTGTAATTTAAGAAAGATTTTGATAATTTAGATATTTTTTTGCCATAGTTATTTTAGTAGAAGGTTAGTTTACCAAATATTTTACAAATTACCAACAAAAACAATTATAAGACTATTTAATAATATTTCTTTTATGATTGGCCATTTGCTTTAGAACTAATTTATATTTATTCTAGTAAACTTTATTTTTAGGCATGTATCTATTTTAACTTTTTTTATTTAGCTAAACTAAACTTACATTAAAACTAATAAATTTAAGAGACAATGTTGTAACTCAATATGAGAGATATGCAATTCCTTCAATATTTAGAATTAACATTTAAAAATTAAAAAAAATAAAAATGACAAAAATATATTTAAATATCAATTAAAAAATATATATTTAATGATTACTCTACAAATTAGATTGGCATTCAATAGCATCTCTTTATAAAATTAAAAGCTATAATATATAATATATATATATATATATATATATATATATATATATATATATATATATATATATATAAAGACTTGTTAAAATAAAAATTTATATATATATATAATTTAAAATAATTTTTATTCATAAATAAATATAATTTTTCTCAATTTATTATATAAAATTATAATTTATTTATAAATATTTTTTAAAATAATTAATAATTAAAATAATATAAATAATCTATTTTTCTTCTCATTGTATAAATTTCAAATGCATCAAAAGTATAACGGTCATAATAACAATAACGATATGAGTATTCAGAGTCATCTAGCACCTATCCGAGTTTTTTTTTTTTTAATAAATAAATAAAATCTACATTTTAAGATTAAAATAATATTATTAGAAGGGATTCTTCACACAGAAGAGCTTGAAATGTACAAAGTACTTAATAGATGCCTGTGCATCTTCCACATCAAAAGGAATAACGATTTAGAACAGAATAATAAAATATTTCTTTACTTTTCGATGTAAAAGGTATTGAACTTTTCAGGGGTGGATGACATGCCAACTATTTAACATGTGCTATGTTTCTGGATTGTGGGCTTTTCATGGAAATTTTAGGTTAAAAGTTGTTTTTTAAAGTTTCTTAAAAGCTTACAAACCATAAATCAAAATTATAGTAAATCAAATCAAAATTATAGTAAATCGTTTTGGTAATGTCGTTGACAATTTGTTTATATTTAGAAATGTTGAATCTAATTTTTTTAACCCAATTAAATTTATATTAAATATAATTTTATTATGTGTTGTTTTGAGTATAAATTTTTCAAGAGATTTGCACCTCTAAAGATTTATTTGGTGAGCTTTTTGATAAATTCATTTTTAAGATAAATCTCTATTGGTTTAAATTATTTAAATATTGTAACTTTGTTTTAGATTTAAAATATTCTTTATTTGTTTTCCTCTCTTCTTATAATGAATTGGAACTTGGAAATTTTAATAGTTTAAAGTGAATTAAATTAAATACAGATATTATATATTCATCTTTCTAATAATAATCTAAATACCAATCACAATACAAGCATCAAATAAGAACTAATTTTCTATATATCTTAAATATTTATTATCTCATATTTTGTTAAAATTTAACTCACACAAACACACTATAAGTATATTATCTATTTATGTAATTTCTTGTAAAGAATATTATTATCATTAAACATGTTTTTTCTTTACACCCCTTTCCCACTCTCCCCTTTTCCCCCACACACATAATACTTAGTTTTTCCTTTATATATTTGAAATACTTATTAAATTTGACTTAGATAAATTTTACCTAGCACAGGAATATTTAACTATAATACCAAATAAAGTATCCCACATATTAATTTTTATTTGGATAAAATTTAGTTCACAAAAATTCATTTTAATTATGGTATCAATTTACATAATTTATATATTTGAAATACTTCTTAATTTTCACAAATTTATGCCAAGAGAAGAAGCCAAAAACTATTGTTTAACTTTAACGAGTTTCTCTTCGAAGCTATTCATGATGAGTTATGTTATTATATTACCAATCATACAAGTTTCAAATTCAGTTGCATAAATAAGGTTTACAAGGAAATCAATGGTTAGTGGTGTATTTGACTTCATTAGTTAGAAGAAATTTTGAGGATTTTTCTTTTATTAATTTTGTAGAAAATTTTCTTTATGTATGTTATACTTTTCTAATGAGTGATAATGTCCTTAGAATCTCACCAGAAATCATGTAGCTTAGTGATCAAACAAAGCTAGGTGACTAGTACTTGTATAGAGGTTTCACTCAGATTAGATTATATTGATGTGAACTCTCACCCTATCAATTACCACTTTTTCTTCCCATGAGTAATTTTTTTCTTGACTTTATTATACATACCCTTAATGTAGATCAAAAGATTTTTTTATGAAGAAGGAAAAAAACTTTGTTTAAACTAAATGCACAAGTAGGACCTTTTGTGGTAAATAACATATCAACAAATAAAGAGGTGGAGCAATTGTTAGCACCAATGAAATTCATATTGGGAGTGAGTTGGCCATTGATCTAGTAGGGAAAATTTCAACCATCAAGAATCAACAGAATTCACCATCTTATTTCTATGTGTCTAAATAAGAATTAGAGAAGTTTTCCGACAAGGAAACCTAGCAAGAAATTACATTACAAGAGCTGAAAGAGAAACGAGTAATAGAGAAACCAGTGGAATCTAAGGTATTAACAACACCATGGTTGAAGGTAAAGGAGCTTATGAGGATAGTTCAAACTGTATCAAGGTCGGAAGCATATCAATTTAAAGTGTATAAAAGGCATAAAAGAAGGAATATGGAGGAAACAATGTTAGAAATTGTATCTTATGATATTTCTTCATCTAAAACGCCTACTACAGTGGTCATTTAAAGTGAGACTATGTTCATATTGCAAGAAATAGAGGCAGTAGCAGAACAATCATCTCCTTCTTCCTCTTCCAACCAAAACCATATTTTCTGAGATTTTGGAAATGAAGAAAAATAATGAGTCTTTGACAAAAATAACTTATACTTGATTTTGGAAAAAAAAAATCCATAAAAAATAGGTTGCTTTCAACCCTTGATATTAAAAAGGGACAATCTAAATTAGAATTTATTCAACATAATATCTTTCTTTTAATTCTAAAAAAATTTGTCCTATAGATCAAATCGATTTGCATAGACAAACTAGTCATATGATATATTCCACTCTCAATAATTTTGCTATTAACGTGTCTAAATTATAAAATTCTTTAAAAAATACTCTTGTAGAGCTCAAAATGGAGAAGAAGTCCTGTTTGGAAAAGGACACTAATATTAAATCATTGGATGATCATGTAATTAAATTGGGTTTGGACCCACAAAATGTTATGCGGCTCAAAATATTATCAGAAAGAACAATGTTGACATCCAAGCTCTCCGAAAAAGTTTGAAGTTGCACATATCAAAGCATCCACACACACTGAAGGTAGGAGAGCTTGAAAACAAGAAAGAGACTCTGTTATCCATTACAATTCAACAAAACATGCAAATACAAAAAATGGAACCAGAGATTGAAAATATATTAAAGGAAAGGGAGCAAGTGCACATTGATTTCAACATTAGATATCAGTTCATGAGTGTTGGAAATCTATTTCCAACTGCAACCCTATGCAGGAGGACGAAATTGAATGATGATATGAAATATTGAAGGACAGCGGCTGAGTTTTCTTGTTTGTAAATCCACACTCAACCTCGCATTCAATTCAGGTTTTAAATCACTGCAAGTTAAACTTTTTGGCTATGGCCATAGCCATGTTTCACTGTGAAATACCATGGTTTGAACCACGCAACCTTTGTTTTGTAAACCCTCTGCAATCACCATTTAAACCCTATCCTCATGCTTTAAAACACCACCCACCAACCATAACCCTTATCGAGCTTTGTTTAAAGTTTGAATGGGCCACATCATTCGTGTGGAGCCCATACTCCACGTTCTCCCACCCGCCGACCAATCAAAAATTGTTCACATAATCTCTCGCATTGTCACCATAGCCCATAAGTCGCGCAAAATAAATGGACCCACTGCCATGTCATGAAACTCGTGGACCAATCAAATTGCTATCGCAAATCTTGAAGCTGATGTCACCATCCCAAAAAAATGCATGCGATAAGGATTTATGTAATGTGGTTGAGTCCGTTTGAAGTCCACCACGGGGTTCACCTCCAGCCAATGGGAGCCCGATCGCATGGTTCGGTTGTTCAATTAGCAGGGACAAATTTGGATGCGATAAGCTCATTAAGATATGTTTATTTTTTGTTTTGAAATCCGTGAAAAACATTTAAGTTAAGGTTTTAAAATTTAAGTTAATGTTTTATATCTTCTTTAATGCCACGATGGATTTTTATATAAAAGTATTTTGACTTAGGATATTATATATATATATATATATATATATATATATATATATATATATATATATATATATATATATATATATATATATATATATATAGTTTGTTATAAAAGGTAATACACATCAACAAAGCATTTATACATATAGAGACTGTCTATTGTTTTGTAATAGCCCGAAGGCAGAAAAACAAAAGGACAAAGAGCAAGATTAAAAAAAACATTGCGTTTGTAGTAGTTGAAGCAGTTTTTTTTGTAAACCAAAACAAAGAAGTTCTCAGAAAAACCATATTTTTGTAACTGATTTTATGCTTAATGAAATAGAAGTTGTTATTTTGTGCATCTCTGTCAATATTATTAAATGATGTATTTGTGTTAGAAGGAGCGATTTTGTTTTCTCTGTGTGTGTTTGAAATAACCAGACATTTCAACATGGTATCAGAGCTAGTCCAGACTCTTTGCATTTGCCAAAGAAGCTGAAGGAGGTTCAAGAGAAGTTTGTTGAAGTTTTCTCCAGCAGTGTGCAGGCTCAGCAAAACAAGAGAGACAGTTTGTTTGGAAACACAATCAAGTTTTTTATTGCATAGTTTACAAAGCTTGCCATGGCAGGAGCCAACACAAGCACGAGTATGGGAAATACTCAACTCCCATAGTTCAATGGGAAGAACTATGACTATTGGGCAATCACATTGACAACCCTGTTTGCCTCTCAATTTTTATGGGAGCTAGTTGAATATGGTTTAGAAGAACTAGTAGATGAACAAGCATTTAATGCCTTAACATAGGCAGAGAAGGATTTTCTGAACAACAATAGGAAGAAGGACTCAAAAGCCCTATTCTATCTCTATCAATTACTGTATGAAAGTGTATTTCCAAGGATTTCACCAACCAAGAGGTCCAAGGATGCATGGGATACCCTCTAGACGGCCTATCAAGGTATGGATAAGGTAAAGACAACAAAGCTTCAATGAATGAGAAGAGATTTTGAAGTCATTTGCATGAAAAAGTATAATACAATAGACTCATTCTTCACAGTGGTGATTGGGTTGGTTACCCAAATGAGATCTCATGGAAAGACAATAGAAGAGAGAAGAATAGTAGAGTAAGTATTGAGGAGCTTACCCTCAAGATTTGATGTGATAGTAACAACCCTTGAAGAGACAAAGGATCTCTCAAAGTTTATAGTTAATGAGCTTCATGCATCATTGATGACACATGAACAAAGATTGGGTAGAACAACAAACTCATCTTTAGAGAATGCCTTGAAGACCCAAATGTCATTTGGAATAGGAAGAGTTTGAGGCAGAGGAAACTACAGAGGAAAAGGAAGAGGTAGAAGCCAAAATAGAGGAAGAAACAACCCTGCAAATACTAGTGGAAGGGGCAGCAATCAAAGTCAGAATCAAAGCCAAGGCATCAGCTAGCAAGGTGGATAAAATCAAGCACATGGACAAAGGTATGATAAATCCCAAGTCCAATGTCATTACTGTAAGAAGTATGGCCATTATGCCAATGAATGTAGGAAGAAATAAAGTGACATGGTTAATAGATCCAGTGCTAATTTTACTATGGAAAATATCAACCAAGAGAATATATTTTTAGCATGCAATATGGATGAAGTAAAGAATGAAGATATATGGTTTCTAGATTCAGGATGTAGCAACCATATTACTGGAAACATTTCTATGTTTTCTATGATTGATGAAAATGTGAAGTCTCAGGTAACATTAGGGATAGACAGTAAAGTCTCTATCATGGGAAAATGAAGAGTAAGTGTTTTGACAAAGAAAGGAGAAAGGAAATCCATATCATATGTTTACTATGTGCCTGGTATGAACTGTAACCTTTTGAGCATTGGACAGCTCATTCAGAAAGGCTACAATGTTTTCTTTGAAGATGATGTATGCTCCATCATGGAAAAACCACCAAGAAAGAAATGTATTGCACAAGTGAAGAAGACAAGAAACATAATTTCCCCTCTCAATTTGAGAGCAGATTTGAAGAAAGGAGCTGCAATGGCAGTAGTGACAGAAGAGACATTCCAAAGGGAAGCAAAAGATGAACAATGGTTATGGCATTTGATATTTGGACATCTCAACCTTGGAGGTCTGAATTTTTTGCATAGGAAAGGAATGGTAAAGGGATTACCATTGAATGAGAAACCAGACAGCCTATGTGAAGGCTGCATCTTGGGAAAACAACACAGAGAAAGCTTTCCATCAGGAAAGAGCATGAGGGCAAAGGGACCCTTAGAAATAGCCCATTCTGATTTGTGTGGACCAATGAAAACACCATCATTAGCAGGCAGCCACTATATGTTGACCTTTATTGATGATTACATAAGAAAAACATGGGTTTACTTGTTGAAGTTGAAGAGTGAAGTGTTCGAGAGATTCTGCCACTTTAAAGCTCTTGGTGAGAATCAAAGTGGCCATCATATTAAAGTCTTAAGAACAAACAGAGGAGGAGAATATATATCCAAATAATTTATGTTTTTTTGCAGAGAAAATGCAATACACAATCAATTTACAACAAGGTATACATCACAACAAATTGGAGTTGCTGAAAGGAAAAACCAAACCATCATGGACATGGTAAGAAGTATGTTGAAGGAAAAACATTTTCCAAATGAATATTGGGCTCAAGTTGTACATTGTGCAACATATGTGCTGAATAGATACCCAATAAAGAGTGTTATGAACAGAGTTCCAGAAGAAGCATGGAGTGGCATAAAATATTTTTTCACCCACATGAGAGTTTTTGGTTGTGTATCTTATGCACACATTCCATATCAGCTAAGGAAGAAGTTGGACAGTAAGGGGGAGAAGTGCATATTTGTTGGATACAATGAAAAATCCAAAGCATACAGGTTGTATAACCCATCCACAAAGAAATTTATGATAAGCAAATATGTAAAATTTATTGAGGAAAAGCTTGGAATGGAAGCATTGAGAAAACAATGAATGTAAAAAGTTGTTTGTCTCATGATGAGGATGAGGAAGAAATGGCTGAAATACATCCCTCATTAGTAGCACCACCTCCACCAATACAAGGACAACAAGGGACACCACAAGGAGGTATGAGAACACCCTTGAGAAGTAATGACAGTGCTTCTCCAAGCACATCACAAGGAGCAGATTTGAGTGCTTCCACAAGCACAAGTTCAGCAAGTGAAAGAGGAACTAGATTCAGAAGTTAGAAGGAAATCTATGAGCAAGAGGAAGCAAATGAAGGTGTGAGCTCTTTATTTTCATTGTATTATCATGTAGAAGATCCTATTCATTTTGAAGAAGCTATAAAAGATAAGAAATGGATAGATGCTATGGATGAAGAGATAAATGCCATAGAGAAAAATAAGACATGGGAATTAGTTGATCTCCCAAAAGGTAAAGAAATTATTAGAGTGAAATGGGTTTATAAAAACAAAAGCAATGCTAAAGGTAAGATTGAAAGGCACAAGGCCAGACTTGTTGTCAAAGGCTACAAGCAGCAATAAGGAAGAGACTATGAGGAAACTTTTTCAGCAGTTGCAAGAATGGAAATAGTAAAAGCGATGTTGTCCATAGCAGCACAACATAAATGGAAGGTTTACCAAATGGATGTGAAATCAACATTCCTAAATGGAGTATTGATGGAAGAGGTTTATGTTGAACAACCTCTGGGCTATGAGAAAGCATGCCAAGAGCACAAAGTTTATAGATTGAAGAAATCTCTATATGGACTAAAACAAGCACCAAGAGCATGGTACAGTAGGATAATGCTTATCTACTGGAAAATGGGTTTGAAAAATGTGAAGGAGAACCCACATTATACATCAAGGAGAAAGATGGTAAGATGCTCATTGCTGTTTTGTATGTTGATGATGTGATTTTCACAGGTACTGATGTTTACCTCATTGAGAATTTTAAAACAATCATGAAGGATGAATTTGAGATGATTGATATGGGATTGTTGAGATACTTAGTAGGATTAGAAGTAGAGAAAAATGAAAATAAGATTTTTATCTCTCAAGCTAATATGTGAAAGAAGTTTTGGAAATATTTAACATGCAGGATTGCAAGGTAACAATTACTCTTACAGTGATGGGATTGAAACTGAGCAAAGAAGACAGCAACAAGGATTTTGATCCAAGTTTATATAAGAGCATAGTTGGCAACCTTATATATTTGACTGCAACTAGGCTGAATATTATGCATGTTGTAAGTTTAATTTCCATATTTATGGAAAGGCCAAAGGAGGCACAAAGGAAAGCAGCAAATAAAATTATGAGGTATGTGAATGGAACAAAGAGGTATGGTATTTTATATACCACTTCAGAAAATTTTGAACTTATTGGATATACTGATAGTGATTGAGATAGAAGTATATAGGAAAATCACCTCTGGATATTTTTTTCATATGGGATCAGGATCCATTTCATGGGCTTTTAAGAAACAACCAATTGTGGTTTTATCAACATCATAGGCAGAGTATGTGGCAGCTACGACAGCAACATGCCAAGCAGTATGGATGAGGAAAATGTTGAGAAGTTTGTGTCATGAACAGGTAAAAGGCACAACAGTGTATTGTGATAATATCTCATCTATAGCTTTGTCAAAGAATTCAGTGTTTCATAAAATAACGAAACACATTGATGCCAAGTATCACTACATCTGAGAGTTAGTGAACAATGGTGAAACTATTTTGTAACATTGTAGAACTAAAGAGCAGTTTGCTGATATATTGACAAAACCATTGGGGTAGAAAAGTTTTAATTATTTGAGAAAGTATCTGGGTATGCAAGAGAATCCATCAGTTGAAATTAAGGGAGAGTGTTGGAAATTTAATTCCAACTATAACCCTGTGCAGGAGGACGAAATTGAATGCTAATATGAAATATTGAAGGACAACGACCAAGTTTTCTTGTTTGTAAATCCACACTCAACCTCGCATTCAACTCAGGTTTTAAATCACTGTAAGTTAAAATTTCTGGTTATGGATGTAGCCATGTTTTAGTGTGAAATCTCGTGGTTTGAACCACGTAACCTCTATCTTGTAAACCCTCTGCAATCACCATTTAAAACCCTGTCCTCACACTTTAAAACACCACCCATCAACCATAACTCTTATCGCACTGTGTTTAAAGTTTGAATGGGCCACATCATTCATGTGGAGCCCATACTCCACGTCCACGTACCCACCGACCAATCAAAAACCATTTGCACGATCTCTCGCCTTGTCACCATAGCCTATAACTCACACAAAATAAATGGACCCACTGTCATGTCATGAAACCCGTGGACCAATAAAATTGATATCGCAAATCTTGAAGCTGATGTCACCATCCCCAGAAATGGATGTGATAAGGATTTATGTAATGCAATTTGCAGTCCATCGCGGGTTCCACCTCCAGCCAATGGGAGCCCAATCGCAGGTTCAGTTGTCCAGTCAGAAGGGAAAAATTTGGATGCGATATGCTCATTAAAACAAGTTTATTTTTGTTTTGAAATCTGTGAAAAACATTTAAGTTAAGGTTTTAAACTTTAAGTTAATGATTTATATTTTCTTTAATGCCACGATGGATTTTTTTATAAAAAAAATTTGACGTAGGATAATATATATATATATATATATATATATATATATATATATATATATATTGTTGTGTATTACCTTTTATAACAAACTAAATTTATATATATTATAAACATTGAAAATGTTTATAATATATATATTACAACATATATATATATATATATATATATATATATATATATATATATATATATATATATATATATATATATATATATATATATATATATATATGTTGTAATATATATATTATAAACATTTTCAATGTTTATAATATATATAAATTTAGTTTGTTATAAAAGGTAATACACAGCAAAAAATCATTTATATAGAGAGAGACTGTGTCCTGTTTTGTAATAGCCCGAAGGTAGAAAAACAAAAGGACAAAGAGCAAGATTCAAAAAAACACTTCGTGTGCAACAGTTGAAGTGGTTTTTTTTGTAAACCAGAACAAAGAAGTTATGAGAAAAACGATCATTTTGTAACTAATTTTATGCTTAATGAAATAGAATTTTTTATTTTCTGCATCTCTGTCAATATTGTTAAATGATTTCTCTGTGTTAGAAGGAGAGATTTTTTTTTCTCTCTGTGTGTTTGAAATAACCAGAAATTCCAAGAATCAGAAGATGATGCAACAGACAAATTGACCGAAGCATTATCTTCTCTCACCACAAAGAATGAATAGGTTGATAAATTAAAGAACTCATTGGAGAGAGAAAAAAAAATAAAGAACAATTCAGATAATGCATTAGTGTTTGAGATATAGAAAACTTCCAAGTTGCAAAAACAACTTGAACAATTTTTAAGTGGATCTAATATTTCTCAATGTTTGGCACAAGCAAAAGAACAAATTTGGATGGTTATCATGTCCTCTGTATATGACTTTTGTCCTTCTATTGAAATCATTATGGAACAAGAAGAGTTGTTGGAGATAGAAAAGGAATTTATTGATGAAATAAAAAATGAACTAGGAAACAAAATTGACCTGGAAACTCAAATTATCAAATATCTAAATACAAATATAAGGGAATAACTAGAGAAGTAAGGTTTCGATGATAGAACTTGTTATCACAAAATATGCCCCTGATAGGTTGATGATCAAGTAGACTCTGAGTAACTATTTCAAACCAGACTTTTAGTTGAGGCTTAGCCTCCTCAACCTGAGGGGGCTCTCTCAATAGGTTTAAGATTTTGAATTAAGGATTAGATGGCTAACTCTAGGAATAAATTGGATAAAAGTGTATAACTGGTTGAATTACTTATCAAAAAACATCTATTGGGCTATGGAGTCAAGGTATGTTTCAAAAAAACATCAGAATTAGCTTAACATGGAAGTCAGGGCATTTCAGAGTTTTAGATGTATTAGAAAAACAGTAACACAGTGAATAAAACACAGTTTACAAACATATGAAGGAAGTTAGAGCATTTTCCAATGAATTATAAGTAACACATGTTCATACCACTACAAATAGGTAGATTAGGAAAGCTATAGGAAGATCAAAAACCAAAAACTCTTTCTGAATCCTGAGTAGTAAAGCCAACATATGTATTAAGATGAAAACACATAGTCTTCTATAATAACATAGTTTGCTTGTTAATGAGAATTTCCAACCTTTAGCAATTCGACTTCATGTCTCTTATAGATTCATCATCACAATCTTGGATTCCCTTATCCATCTTGAAGAGAATTCGAATTTTTAAGTTTGACACATATCTGCTCCTAAAACAGACTCTTAATTACATCTGACAGTTAACTGTCTCTTCTAGAAGTCCTAATACAAATAGGAGTAAAACTCCTTATTATGTCTAAAACAACCTTATCTAAGACTTAAATAATATCTCTGACAGTTGTTTCTCCATTTATTTGACCTTGATGATTCCTCTAATCTTGTTATGCAATCATGTGGATTCATGTCTTATTTGCCCTACAAAATAGGGAACATGTTTCCTGTAATTTAGCTTTTACCTTCATTGATGATATTCGAACCCTTTTGCTAGCAATATTGACTTTTTGAGATAAGTGACATGTGTTATCATTTCCATGGAACCATGCCTTTCCACCTGTACAAAAATTAAGCCTTTGAAAAAGTACAAAGAGTGATGATATGGCTGCGCTACGAAAATAATAGTTGTTTACGTAGTGCAGAATCTGTATCTTCGTAAAAATCTCTTAACCATTCACTTTATTTTGCTTTAACACTTGAACTTTCATTTGTGAGCCCTTTCCATCCACCAACAGTAACAAAATTTGGAAACCAAGTGTTTTTACCTCTCAAAACCCTTATAAAAATATTCAAAAATGCACCTACAGTAGTTTCGTAGCGCGCTACAAAACTGCTGTGTATGTCTTTTTTTCACAATTCTTAGAATTTAAGAATATTTTCACCTTTTAATGATTTCCATGATGTCTATAGACCTTAGCAATCAAAATAATTCAACGTTGAAATGTTCTCAAAAAGTGATGTCCTTCCCAAAAACAAGATTGTATTAAGGATTTGTCACTTACTGCTCTAGTTCTATCTCTGCTATAGCTGACCTTCAGAATTTGTCAATTGAATTTCAAAATCTTCAATCTGCCTCTTCAGTCTCCTATTAGTAGGCCTCAATTTAACATTTATCATTCTCATGAATCTTGCATCTTTGATTACAGGGACAGTCCTGGTAAAGTACTGAGCTTCACTGCTGACTGTTTTAGGTTTTGAAACTCTTTCAACCTCCCATAGAGCCCTTATTCTATTGAAGTTTTTCTTCTCAACAACATGTCTTCTTGCTTTCTTCTTAAGCTTAGCAATTTCAAGATTAGCGAGTCTCAACTTTTCTTTAATTTCTTCATAACTGCTCTTTTCTCTTTGAGTGTTGAAAACTTTGTTTTTGTCTCCTTCATGAATTGGTGATGATAGGTCTATGGGCTCTTCATAAACATTGGAAACTTCCCCTGCTTTATCTAACTCCATATCCAACTCTTGCAACTTTTTTGATTGCCTAGTTAAAGGCCTTTTGGGCTTGAACACAAACTCTGAAATTTCATCATCAAAATCCAACTTTTTGGAAGATTTCATCTTCTTAGATTTCCCTTCATCCAATTTTATAAAGTATTTCTGAACTAAATGAGATTATTCAATATCAATAGCCTGTAAAATATCATTCAAATTACCCTTTAAACTTGGACTTTCTTCTGAAACCACTATTTTTCCCCTTTCCTTTGCTATTTGACTTCTAGTTAGTATTTTCTGGGTTGATTTGTTTTTTGACTGTTCCTTTACAGTTTCCTTAATTTTAGTTGTCCTCTTATGTGCAGGTTGATGGGTATTTTGAATAATCACCGATGTTTTAATCTCTGGCTCTTTTACTTGCTCTCTGGGTTTCAACTTGACAAATATTTTTGATCTTATCTCTGCAGGGTCACTGGTTTCTGATGGTGATTTTTCTTTAGTCTTATGGCTAACACCTATTTTTTGTGTTTCCACCCCAAATCCACACAAAAGAAAATGTAGACCATTCTTTTTTTATCCTGTGAAGTTCATGCATGATGGAGAAGTGAAGTTTCACAGTATTGAGCTTTCATTTGCACTTTATCTTCCATCTTGGCTAAACTTCAAAATAAGAGGAAAGGAAAATCCAAAGAAACCATTCCAGTAAAATGCAACAGGAGTTTGAAATGATAAGAATACACTTTATGGTATCTTCACTCACAGGTGAAATACCTTTGAATGTTGTAGAGCAGGTTGGCATAGGTGTTCTTGATGTAGCTTCTTGGCACTGCTTTAGTTAATTCTGTCTCTACAAACCCTGGCTTCAGAAATATTTTACAAGGTTCCATCTCAAACCTGAAATTTTTGAACCATTTTTATTCTCCCCTTGGAATCTCTGTCACTAATGATATGATCTCAGCGGAAATTGGAAAGTTTAAGACTCCAAATTTTGTATTTGAACCTGTGAAATGAAGAGAAAACTCTTTTGTCACTTGATTATGACCTCTCTGCAATTTTTCACAGAATTTCCAACATCCTGTCTTTTTGAAGGCTTCCTCAACTAATTTTTCCTTGGTTAGAGCCTCTATACTTTCAGGATCTGTCCTTAAACAGTGGCCTGACCTGTGGTTCTTTCTTTCCTCTGTCATCGTTTCCTTGAAATTGTTGTGTGCTTCTTGGAAACTTGTAACCAATAGCCTCGCTTGATTTCATAGTAAACTGCCTCGCTTGATTAGGGACACTGCGTTGCTTGAAAGTAATAATCAACCTCGCTTGATAAATGAGAGAAGCTTTGGTTTCCGCTTACCATGAGCTTACCATTTAGAAAAGGGTATGCATCATGTGTTTCTTGCATGAGACAATAAAACCAAAAACCAGCCCTTTTCAAATTTGAAAATGACTAAGATAAATGACCTCTAATGAATGTCATGATGGCTATGAATGGTTGCATGCGTGAGAAAAGACTCGTGGCTCACACCTAATCATGAAGGATTAACAGGATTTGATGGATTTGATACTTTGACAAGACTTTCTACGAATCCCTGATTCCGTAGCGCTCCTAATGTAAATTTAGGGTTTTGCGCTATGAAAAGAGCAGTGTTTTCGTAGCACAAAAGCAGTTTTTGACACTATCTGCGCTACGAAAACGTGGGTTCGTGGCTTAATAAAAAAAAAAAAAAAATGGTTAGAAACTTGACTCTCTAAACATGGTATGAGACTCTCAAGGTATGAAATAAGGTTGTTGGACTTTATTATGTGAATGAAAATGAGACTCTAACCCTATCACTTAACCCCTAAAAACTTAAAATGACTTAACAGCTATATGAAAACCATGACTAGGAACAAAGCAAACTGTCCAAGTTTGGAAAAAAAATTTATAGTGATAACAGAACTGACTCAATTATTCAAGCTAGGAAAGTTCTAATGAAAAAAAATCTTATGCTGAAAAGAAAATATAAATGTGAAAATTCGCATGTAAATATTAATAAGTTTTACAAAAAAAATTATATTATGCACCAGAAAGGTCTTCTGTCTTTGAAGAATTCGAAAGGCCAAATAATAACAAAGGACAAGTATCAAAGATCATTGAATAAAGAAGTAATGGATAAATCAAATTTTGTTGGAATCAAGGGAGATTTAAGTGGTCAAAATCTACTTAGTTCATTCTCTTTTTATTTTCTATGAGATTAAACATTTGTTCATAATAAAACCATATTTTGAAAAATATAATGAAGTAGATCAAGCATACATGTAGATTATCGATCTAGATTATCCAAGAGATGAAAAATGGGAATAATTATTCAAAATGGTTGGATAAGTTCAATTTATTGTTGCACTATATGAGCAAAGGATCAAAGAAGGTCATGATTTCGAGAAGAAAAAACAGAACAAATTCAGATGCTTTGATCCCAAATGAAAATATCAGGGTCATTTAAAGACATTATAGGACAACATTTCTATTTTTATCAAGTTGTTATTTAAATTTTCCAAAATCTCTTGGATAATAATTATTTTTCACTATAAATTTGTAAAAGATAGATTATTTTGTAAACTAGTCTATATATACTTTTGTTGTTGAATCGAAAAGGGTTGAGAAGTGGACATAATTTTAAAATACAGATGTAATTTTGAAGCTTTGGAGATAATCAGAGGGTTTTGATTTCAATCCTTAGCAACATTTGTTTACTCTATGAGTACTTTGCTATAATTACATTTTTTTTCTACATATATTTGAGTTTTTACAGAACACTCAACAAGGCTAGGTTGAGTTTCAACCTCCCTGGAAGCCCACCGTAAAGTTATGTTCATTACTGAGTAGATCAAGGTCTCAGTGTGTAATGTTGATCCATGTACATCATAGATTTTTGCTTCTATACCAATTCTTAGATATATTGTTGTTAGCTATAAATATTCTTCTATACGCTTCTGCTCATGTTAGGTGATTAGATATTCAGGGAGGACATCTAATTTTCTAATTTCTTCTCTAGTCTTCTACCAAAATGGTACAAGGTCTTAGTGTGTCATGTTGATCCATGTACATCATAGGTTGTTGCTTCTATATCAATTCTTATATATATTGTTGTTAGCTATAAAGATTCTTCTATATGCTACTGCTGCTGCTGCTTCATGGAGGATATTTATTTCTAATTTCTTCTCCAGTATTCTACCAAAACTATACAAATATTCATATGTTTTTAAGGTTGGAATCAACACATTAAATCATTTGGTTTAAGGATTATTAACATATATGAAAAGTTTGTTTCCTTGAATCATCCATTTTCAAGCATGCCCAAGATATGGAATACTAGACACATTTATCTAACATCTTAGATACATAAATCTTGTTAGCTCTGCTGGATTAGCATAGCCCACGTTGTAGAGCTTGCCCAATCCACAGGCAGAGTCCTAGTGAGATCGAGATATATGAGTGTGACATTGTTGCTGGTTTAGAGATGGTCATTGGAAACACTCTTACAAACAACACACAGAAAAAAACACACATCCATACTACTCTTAAATGAACAAGACTTAGTCCACTCTCCTACATATCACAATCTACAATACATTAAAAATTTATGGCTCACTCATTCTCCGGGCTCTCCCACGAGGGAGTTAAGCCCAAAAAGGCTCTTATACTTACACTCAAAAAAATATGCATATATTGAATTTAAAAATCAAACTACATCACACTAATATAGTGAATATGAGATTTAATAGATTCTAATCTAAAAGAATATTGTTAAGAAAATCTCTCAACAAACTCCAAGAAACTTCAAACATGTTTCTAAAATAAATAATATTCCTAACAAAAATCACTCAATACATTCTATGGGAATACTATTGTCTTTATCATGTACACAATTTCAATGAAGAAAGGTGCAATACAAGACAATAGTCCCTTCATAATACATAACCATTGGATGCATTCACTCCATCTTTAATTCAATGTACCAGTTGGTAAGAGAATTACAAGTTGGTGGCAAAGTGGTTGTCTAACTCCAAATGTGGCAAAGCCATTGAATAAAAATTTGTCATATTTAAATGAGAAAAAACAGAAACAAAAAGAGATATTCAATCTCAACCACCAAAATATTACATCCATAATTTTTAAAATTTCTATATAATAAGTAGTAATTATGTTTATAAATAATTTTTTATTTAATTATTAATAATTATTAAATAAATAATAAAAATTTAATATTAAATATTCTTTTACTTAATTATTTTTTTTTCCATTTAATTAGATTTATTAATTAAAAAAATTATCACAATAATTTTTTGAAATATAATATGTGATACTGACTATATTATAAATTAATTAAAATTTTATTAATGAATATGAATAAATATGAATATCCATACTTGATTTTACCAATTTAAAATTTATACAAGAAATTATAATTATAACGAGACAATAATAACTTTGTTACCACTTACACTTAAAAAGAACACTCTGAGAAAGTTCATTTAAACATTACATTTTTCGCACTACCTCTAACAAGTAAAAATAAAATTGACTTTATTTCTGAGATGACAGAAGCAAGTGATGAAATCTACCGTTTGTATGTATGGCCCATGGGTAATATAAGCATGTAATTACTGCACAGGCCTGATCACTAAAAAAGGGCAATACGGCACAGTGGGCCCTTCGCAGCACATGGTCCTTCATGTATTCACCCAATCCTTAGTTCAATGTGCTGATGATCACTAGTGGCAAAGTGGCTGTCCAACTAGCCATGTCGCAGGCCGGTGAATACAAACTTGTTATATAGCTTCATAACCAAAGCCACGGCCTTCGTACAATACAATGAAAATATTATTGATATTATAAATCGCAGAGGCAGATCGACATGTTCTACAGGATTTTGTCGGCAGGTTAAGGTGAAGTTTGGTTTTTGGATTTTGGATTTCTTTTTTTTCTTTTTCTTTTTTTTTTTATTCTTAATAATATTAGTGTTTTTTTTAGAGTAAGTTGAGGCTATCAAATATATAATTTGATGGTAACTTGTTATTTTGATTTAAAGAATGGATAAGAAGATACTATTAAATTTACAAAAAAAAACACTAATGTTTAATCAACCAAAATAATTTTAAAACATACTTTAAAATCAATTTCATATATTATATTATAATTATATTCTTAAAAAAACTAATAATAAATTTAATTTAAATAAATAATAATTATGTTAGATCTAAGACTTTTGTAATTTATAATGTAGATAAATGTAATAGCATCATTAAAATTTGATATATATTTCTAAATAATAATTGACCAAAATATTAAAATTTTATATATAAATTTAATTAATAATTATATAAACACTTAATATTTATAATAATTAACTTGTTATAAAATATTTTAAAAAAAAATTAACTTCATAAAAATTTAATATATAGTTATTATATTTATAATGTATAATGAAAATTTTTAAAATTTAAATTTTCAAAATTATCTTGAAGTCCATACACATCCATACACACCCATATTTTTGTAAAATTTATGTGAAAAAAATCAGTACGATCCAATACTTAGAATACTGTGAATATGATTTCGAAAAACTTCAATCAAATTTAAGCTTACAATTTTATGACCTAATTGCTAATGAGTAATTAATCATATTAAGTTAATCCCTAAACCAAATATAGAATAATTCGTTATTCACTTCTGAATTCCAAAAACTATATGCACGGAGCATCTGAGAAATTGATTTTCAAGTTTCAAAGTCTAAAATTTTAAAATTGCGACAGTGTGGATTTTGGACAGTCCTGTAATTTATTGAAAGTAGCTTCCATATCTATCTCATAAAATTATAAAATTAACACACAGATTCTCAAATAGAAAATAAATTTATTGAAAAAATGACTTACAAAATAAGTAAATATAATAAAACTACATTTACTAATAGTGTTATAATAATCTGGACTTATAATTGAAAATATCAGTGTGTAACTAATAACTAAGATTCTAGTTGTGGAGTTCATATTAATAATGGACAAAATAAAGAACTGCAATTAACTATATTATTGAAGATAAACTGCAATTAATTATATTATTGAAAATGTCGATGTTTCGAATTTTAGTGGAGATTCATCATCATGACAGAATTTGGGAATCCATCTTTAAGACAGAATTTGAAGATGGATCCCCGTTAGGATTCCAAAGGTCAACAAATGTCTTTCAACACTGTGGATAATAGGAAACATTCATCTTCAACTGATAACCACAAAAACTTAAAAACCATTAACTATATTATGTTACATTTTTTTCAGTAAGAAAAAACTCTGGTTTATATTGAGTACCAGTGCATAACATCAAAAAATTTTACATCAGTCTTCAAGTGTTTCGTCTCCTGTCTATACCTGTTGAGGATATCTATATTCTATACAAGAAAATACACATGTTCTAATATTCAATTGTCCCTAGTTCTGCATTTAGAACACATCTGATCTGTTTACATCCTTGTGCCTAAATCAAAGCATTTTAAAACCAGGAGCCAACAAGCTTCCTTTCTCCAGATATTGGGCAATAGCTTCCAAGTACAAGCCTGCACCTGTAAATGATATACCATCCTATATATACAAAAATTACAAAAAAAATTAAAGTACTGGGAGTAGCCTATAAACCGTAGGCTTAGAAAAACTTCACCACCCATGTAGCCCCATTTCCAGAGCCATCAACAAGTTCATATTGCATTTCGCCAAAAACACTGTGTAGTCCTTTCTTAGATAGCCTGTCAGCAACTTGGTTTTTGATAGACATGGTGGAAAGATATAGCAGTGAAAATGTTCCTCTCTAGCCAGGATGTGAGATTTCCAGGCATCAGTTGAATTCTATTATTCAAGTGCTCTATGAGGACTTTGGAATCCTTGGAAACCCACAGTCTATCAATGTATATTGATTAGTAAACCATCCCCAAAGGGAAAGGATTCAGCCCTCATATTTGTGCCTTGGCCTCCAAACCAGTAGATTTCATAGTGACATTGTAGCGATATCATGAGCCACGCTCCACAGCCACATCTGGATTGTTGTTCCACACCATAAAAAAACCTCACAGGATATTGGATCTCGAAAGGTTTGTTCCTGATGAAGAGATCGCGAGGGCGCTTCAAATAAATGGTAGAGTTGTTCCATCTTCTCATAATCTGTGTAACAACCATATTGGGCGTGTAGACCATCTCCTCAAAAATCCATCGGTTTCTGCCAACCCACATAAACCAATGTAGAAAAATATGAAAGCTTTTGTATAATTTCCCCTTACCATACCACCATTTAATGCTCTCTTCAGTAGTTGTGTAGGAAGGAGCCAAAGAGTTTATATGTGAGCATATATTAAGATGTACTTTCCCGGAAAAAACACATTCATAAAAAAGAGGTCTGCAATGTTGTGAAACCAGCTTCAAAAAAGAGAAGAAAAGAGATATCAACGCCTTAGAAATAAGCCACTTCGAGGGGGAAACCTCCAATACATTACATGAATAAACAATTCTTGGATGATACAAATTACAAAACCTCCTTTCTATATATATGAGTCCATGGGGCCACAATGTAACCCTAGCCGGCCTAAAAATAATAATTTAAGGGCACAATAAAACAATATGTGGGTTACAGGGGTACAATAATAACAACAAGGGGGTTACACTAACAACAATAAGAGACTATACTAGAAATATAGGAACCTAACATGCCCCTCTCCTTCAAAAAAGTGTTGTCCTCAATGCTTGAGTAACTCTAGGTGTTTCTATATAAAATTCTCATCCTCCCATGTAAAATCTTCAGTGGGTAAGTTCTTCCACTTGATGAGATACTCTGAAATTGATCGATTTCGTAGCTGTCGAGTTCCTATTTCTGTGACAGCTTCAGGTTCCAATATCATTTTTCCTTCCTCATCAAGTTCTAGCAATGTTGTTTTAACTGGAATATTTTCACCTATAACCTTCTTTAAGCATGAAACATGGAAAATTGGATGCACTCGTGAAGAAGTAGGAAGCTCCAATTTGTATGCCATAGTACCAATATTTTGCAACACCTTCTAAGGACCATAGTACTTTGGCGATAATTTATTATCCTTCTTAGCTTGCTTGAGGGACATTTGTCTGTATGGTTGTAGCCGTAAAGATACCCAGTCTCCTACATCCAAAATTCTCTCGTTGTGATGTTTATTTGCATGTTGTTTCGTTCGATTTTATGCCAAATTCAAGTTATCCTTTAAGATTTGGAGAACTTCTTGTTGATGCTCGATGTGGTCTTCCACTGCTTGAACCTTCGAATTTCTCTTAAATATGATGTGATGGATGGTGGATGATATCCATAAAGTGCCATAAATGGGGTCATTTTTACTGTAGTATGGAAGGAAGTGTTATACCACCATTCAGCGAGAGGTAACCACTTGACCCATTGTGTTTGTTTATCAAATACAAAACAACGAAGATATCCTTCCAAAAATTTATTTACTATCTCAGTTTGACCATTGGATTGAGGATGATAAGATGAGTTATGAGATTATTGAGTACCCAAACAAGAAAATAACTACGTCCAAAAATTTTCAGTAAAAACGGGATCTCTGTCGTTCATAATAACCCTTGGGTTTCCATGTAGCTTTTAAATTGTGTCCATAAATGTAGTAGCAACTGTACTTGCTTTAAATGGATGAGATAATGCACAAAAGTGTGCATACTTGGTAAGTCTATCAACTACCATCATGATGACACTCTTTCCTTCGGACTTAGGTAAACCTGTGATAAAATCCATTGAAATCTCCTCCCAACGTTGACTTGGAATGGATAAAGGTTGTAGAAGTCCCGGGGTCTTAATTGTTTCCACTTTATTCTGCTCGCAAACCAAACATTTCGCCACAAACTTTTGAATATCAGATTTAAGGCCATCCCAAAAAAATTCTTTCTTCACCCTGTGGTAAGTTTTTAAAAATCCTGAGTGTTCTCCTAAAGGAGAAGTGTGCAATTCCAGAAGAATCTTTTGTTTTAGTTGGGAATTCTTACAAAGATATAAGCGATCTTTGTACCATAAGGAATCATTTTTCCAACTAAATTTATCAGATGTACTAGGATCTTGCTGCAACTTTTGAATGAGTGTCCATACATCTTTGTCCTTCTTCCATTCATCTCTTGCTTCGGTTATCCAATCTGGTTGGATAATAGAAATGGCACAAAGCAATGCTTCACCTCTTCATTCTTTCTTGAGAGTGCATCTGCAACAACATTAAGCTTTCCTTTTTTGTAGATTATTTCAAAGTCATAACCCAACATCTTTGTGACCCATTTTTGCTGCTCTTCTGAAGATAGTCTTTGTTCCAAAAAGTGTTTAAGACTATCATGATCATTTTTTACCTTGAAGTGTCTTCCCATTAGGTAAGTTTGTCATTTCTTTAGTTCATGCAGTATTGCTAAAATTTCCTTCTCATATATAGGTTTCTGTAAATACTTTCCTTTGATTGGATGACTTTCAAAAGCAATGGGTCTTCCTTCTTGCATTAAAACGGCACCAATTCCATTTCCTGAGGCATCACATTCCACAATAAAGGTTTTTGTGAAGTCTAGCGTAGCTAAGACCAGTGCTAGTCACATTGTTCAAAGGCCTTAGTTGCTTCAAAAGTCCATGAAAATGCATCTTTCTTCAATAATGTTGTTAGAGGTGCTGCTATTCTCCCATAATTCTTAACAAACTTGCGATAATACCTTGTTAACCCGAGAAATACTAGCAACTGCTTTATGGTTGTGGAGACTTTCCATTTTTTAATGGCTTTAATTTTGTTAGGGTCTACCTTAACACCCTCATGAGATACAATATGACCCAGATATTCCAAGTCTTGTACTCCAAAGAAATATTTGGATGTTTTTGCATATAATTGTTTCTCCTGCAATAGTTTGAGCACCCTATCAACATGTTGAACATGATCCTTCCAAGACCTCCTGTAGATTAGTATATCATCAAAAAATACTAGCACAAATTTTCTAAGGAAGGGTTTGAAAATGGAATTCATCAACCCTTGAAATGTAGAAGGTGCATTGGTAAGGACAAAAGGCATGACCAAAAATTCATGTGATGACCCTCATGAGTTCAAAATTTTTTTTTCGGAATATCTTCAGTCTTCTTTCTAATTTGATGATATCTTGAATGAAGATCCAACTTGGTAAAATAAATTGCTCGATGTAATTCATCCAATAATTCATCAATCACATGACTGGGAAATTTATCTTTAATGGTGAGCTTATTGAGTTCCCTATAATTTGGACACATGTGCCATGATCCATCCTTCTTGTGTACCAATACTACAGGAGCAGAGAAAGAACTTTGACTAGGTTGAATTATACCAGCCTCTAACATTTCTACAATCATATGTTCAATTTCACTCTTTTGGACATAATGATATCTATAAGGCCTGATGTTTGGAGGAACACTTCCTGGAATAAAATGAATAGCATGACCATGATCATGAATAGGTGGGAGTCCTTTAGGATTTTCAAAAACCTTGGAATGATTTTCCAAGACTTTTTGGACTTATGTAGAAATAGATGATTTTGATGTTGGAACTTCTAGTGAGCATAATTGTGAAATTACGCCTCGTTGTTCTTTCTTTAGAAGATTTTCCATGACATTAGAGCTTATTATATTTCCCTAATTCCCTGCAATACCCCGTAATTCGACTTCCTTTCCTTCTGAAAAAAATTTCAAGAAAAGTTCTTGAAAATTAAAAGTTACCCTCCCCAAAGATTGTAACCATTGTACTCTTAGTACAACATTAGCACCTCCCATAGGAATGGAAAGCATTGGACTATTCAATACATAATACCCCATGGTTAGCTTGATATTATAGAATTTTCCAGTGAAATTTATAGTTCCTCCATTTGCAACCATCACTTGACATTCTGGTGCTAGGTATAGGAAACAATTTAATTCCTTGGCTACCTTACAATGAATAAAATTATGGGTACTACCTGAATCAATCAACACTACTACCTTTTTCTTCTTGATATGTCCTTCTATCTTGAGAGTTTGAGGAGTGGTAATTCCTACCAATGCATTACACGATATGGTCGGACTCATTTCTTCCTCTTCTAGGGTTGGTTCCTGGTGTATATCCTCTTCTTGTTCATTTTCTTCTTCCTCTTCACAATCTGTGTAAAATAATTTATTCTCAACACACTTATGACCTTTAGTGTATTCTCTATCAGAACTATAGAAAAGCCCTTTTGATATTTTTCTTCCAATTGTTGTGGTGTCAACCTTGTAGGTTGTGGAAATATAGGAGTAGCAACACTTCCCTCTTTATAGAAGTGAGTGGTAGGCTTCCTTGTCGCTATAATTTTACATTCAATTTTTCTTGCCTGTTAGTCATCAGTAATTTTCACCTGTTTTAGATGACTAAATGATTTGTCTCATATTTCTAGAAATCAAAATTCAAGAATCATTGTCTTCTAGAAATCTCCTCAAAGATAAAATTTCCACTATCCCTCCTCTCTGTTCAAGCATGGCCAATCTGTTTATCTAGATAAAACTCCATCCTGGACTGGTGTCTCTCACTCTCTCTATATTTGTCACCCTTGCCTATAACCCTCTGTCTCATCTTTCCTAAGCCTTCTATTTTTCACCCGTTGTCTTGCCAATTTAACCAAAAATTTTCCCCTATTCACCATGTACCTCAAGCAATGGTGTTTTCAAAGGTCCTTTCTAAAAAACCCTTTGAAGTAAAGCAAAATTATCTAGTTTTCTAGGATGGTGGTGCATAAGTAGAGTGTCAAAACCCTGTATCTTCATTCAAAACCCTGATTCAAACTTTTAGTTAGAAACCCATTCTAAAACCTTGCAAATAAGTCACATATGGTTTTCTTAGGTCAGTGCACTATCATGGTTCTCATTCCATTATTTCCATAGGAATTCAAAGGTAAATTCAAGAGAAAATAGAGTTGAGTTTTATCATTATCTAAATATGTACTTAAGAAACCTCCAAAGGCACCCTCTTGATCCAAAAACAAATATGCAAAGGAATAAACTATCATATCCAAGCATTTCTATAGGAATGCATTGAATATTATTCTAAAGAAAAACAGAGGCAAAGAAAGACACCTAAGAGAGTTCATGAAGTCATTTGCAATTGATAAAAAGGTACAAATAAGCTGGAGGTTACAAGGAAGATCAAGAGCTCATAATAAGTGGTAAAAATACTACTTATCAAAAATTTCCGTGTAAATTTCAAAGGGACAGTGGCATATGAGAAAAATGGCGCATTGCAGCAAAGAGATCATTGGAAAGGATTTTGGCCTCAAATCATGAAGTTGGTAAAGG
Source organism: Pinus albicaulis (assembly GCA_034641835.2). Taxonomy (NCBI): domain Eukaryota; kingdom Viridiplantae; phylum Streptophyta; class Pinopsida; order Pinales; family Pinaceae; genus Pinus; species Pinus albicaulis. The sequence continues at coordinate 116,996,122 of CM076569.1, forward strand.
GACAGCTGCCCTTTACCACATTACTACTACAAGACCAAAAAATTCATCAGATGAGTCATAAAGTAAAGGTAAATACTAAGACCAACATCAAGAAAGACAATCACAGTCATGAAGAAAGAAATAGGTGTGTTTTGGTTGAAAATGCAAATATATGACTATTGTGACCAAACAGTGAAAAAGTATTTGGGCTACAAAGGCTAAAGATTCCCTCCAACCCTCCAAATAAGCATTGTAGACTTTATTGGGCATTAGAAGTGAATTCAAATATATATTCCCTTTTAAAAGAAAAACTCTGAAGACAACCTTGTTTGTCTTACTGGATATCCCTAAAAGCTCAAAATTGGGATAATGAGCAAATAGGCATGATAAGTGGAAATGAGCACCTCCTTCATCAACAGTAGAGGGTGTAAAAAAAGGAATTCCTACATTGTCTTCTAAGACTGGGTAAAAAGGGCACAAACTCCACTAAATCAAAAGATGAGATCTGAAGTCCAAAAAGGCTCAAAGAATGAGGTATTGGGGCACTGTGTGCTATTGCACTGAAGAAACAAAAAATCAAGTTTGATAGTTAATTTTTTTACAAAGGAACAGTAAAAGGTTTGTTTCATAGGATATGGAAGAAAATTATAGTTTTAATCACTCTAAAGATGTTCACAACAAGCATGAGCCATCATGAGCCTAACCAATTTCCCAAGTGCTAAAGAAGACAGTGGTTAAAAGACTGAAAAGGCAATCAGAGGCATTGGCAAAAAGAAAGCAGCAAAAGAAAAAGGTGCAAAGGGGACTTTAGAATGAGGGTTTTTAAAGTTAAATTATTTCAAAAAGGGGTTAGTAATACTACAACATCTCTTTTTCCCATTCATTTCACCTTTTGCAAAAACAGAGGGAAAATTTGCAGCTTCTGCAGGCATGCTTGGGAAAAATTCCCTTAGTGTTGCGCTCCTGTAGGTGGACGTTGCGCGCCTGTATCTGTCGCCAGTGTAATTTCCTTATGAGAAATGTGTGCTTGTAGGTGGGCACTATTCTCTTCTAGTCTCTCCTAACGTGTAGAAGACACCCGAAACCTCGTGAAGTTTTTCCCGGTGTCATTGCACTCCTACCATAATCTCTGCCGCCCGACTCCATGTTCAGGGTGGCCCGACACTCGAGTGCTACGCATTCACCACTGCATATATTGTCTGACACTGTGTTTAGCCCCTCCTGGGCCAACGACGTTGCACTCCTGCCATGGGCGTGTAGCGCTAAATGGAATTGCGTTCAGGCTTGCCCAGGGAGCTGCCCTCCTGGCATAAAAATATAGCATCACCCAAAAAACGTGCAGAGGCACCAAAACTTCCTGAAGAGCTTACAAATCACATATTTTTTCTGTGGAAGACAATTTTAAGAGGTATTTTCCCTAAATTACCACCTCTTAAGGGTGCCAAGTAGATCCAAATTAGTGTCAAAGAAAGCTTGAAGAAAAAATAAAAAGGAAGCTTAACCTACTTTTTGCTAAGTCTCCTAACCTTTTTTAAAATCTCAGCATCTCCTAAAAACCTATTTCCCCATTATTTCACAAGAAAAAACTCGTTCTGTTTAAAGAGTTGGAGGAAGGGGTGAGGAAAACACCATGTCTTAAGAAGGGACGGTTAACCTAAATGAAGAGACAAGTCTAAGAAAAAAACAGAAGAAAGGAAGAATGCCCAATAGGTTTGAACCCATAAGCACTACAGAACTGATAGCCTCCCCTTATATTCTTTCCTATTTCCAAGATTTATGGTGCTATGAGTTTTGTAACAAAGTGCAAGAGATCAAAATTCACCCTCATTTGACCAATTTATTTGCCTTAAAACTTCACAAGCATAAATTACATCTAGCAGGGGTAAGATTTGAGTTAACCACCAGGGCCATCTCTGAGGCCACTGGAATACCTGGCATAGGAGAAAGGTGGTTTAAACAGAAGCATCTTGACTTAAGCCATTATCATCCATTCTTAAAACCTAGTTGTCAAGCTGACTGTAAAACCATTTTCCCTTTTTCTCATCTATTGGATAGATATTCCCTCCTCATGAATATTATCATGAAATACTTCACCTGTGAAGGTAGGTTTTCCAGAGTCTATTCCTATCATATTAGACTCCTCATGCATTTCACTAGAACTAAGCTACTCCACATACCCTACTACCTTCGCAAAAGTATTGAGAAAATTTCCTCCATCATGCAAAAAAGGCCTCCATCCCAACAAATGTCAAGCCTCTTTCACCATTCCCTCATCAAATTAATTGTCTCGTACTAGCTAGAACAACAAGGCATTCCTTGGGAGGTTTTTTATCACCCATGAGGATTTCACAACTTCATCCTCCATCCCTCTACAAAACATGCCATCATCTCCTCAAAATCCTCCTCATCCACCTCCATCACCCTCCACTCACCTTGGTTCATATTCTTCACATAAATTATTCCCTCAAATAGACCCTCCTCATTTTCCTTCCCCTAATAAATATGATCATAAAGAAAGCGGTGATGGCCTTGAAGAAAACAGTGGGGGCCTTGAAGAAAGCAGTGATGATCAAGATGAACAAAACAGTGAGAGAGAGGGTGATGAAGATGAGGGAAAGAGTGATGAAGTAGATAATGAAAACAGTAAGGGAGAGAGTGAGGATGATGAAGATGAGGGAGAGGATGGTGAAGATAAGGGAGAGGATAATGACAGTAAGGGAAAGAGTGAGGATGATGAAGATGAGGGAGGAGATGATGAAGATGAGAGAGAGGGTGATGAAGATGAGGGAATGAGTGATGAACAAGATAATGAAAAAATTAAGGGAGAGAGTGAGGATGATGAAGATGAGGGAAAGAGTGATGATCATGAAAAAAATAGTAAGGGAGATGTCCAAGAAGAAAGCAACAATGGCCAAGAGAAAAACAATCAAAGAAGTAGCAGGGACGAGGATGCAAATGAAGAAGAAAATAGAGGTTGAAGCAGTGATACAGATGATGGTCAAAGAAGTCAAAGAAATGGGTCTCATAATGAAGAAGAATGCTCTAAATACACAGAAACGGAGGTAGCCTCTCAAGAAAAGGATAGTGGGCAAGAAAAAAATGTTATGATCACTAAATCCCACGATAAGCTAACAAGTCCAATCAGTGGGTCTTATCAAGATGGAAATAACACTGGAAATACCACAACAGTTAGGGGCGAGGAAGAAAAAGAAAGCCATGAAAATGACCAAAATGACAAGGGCAGCCCAGAGACATATTTTAAAATTGTTTTCAGTAAACAAGGAGATGATTACAAAAGTCCACAGAATGAAGGCAATGATGTAGAAAATGAGATTTGCAGTGAAAACAGTAACGAAAAAGGTGAGGAGGATATTCATGAAAGTGAAGATAGTGCAAGCACAAATGCCTCTAATATTGCATAAATAGAGCATAGCAGTGTTGAGGGTCTTGATAGTGACAAAAGCATGAAAGTTATTAAAAATATTGATCCAAAGGAAAAGCATCAGCAAGGTAGGGAGGATATACGCACAGAAATCATTTTTCAAGGAGGAGACAGTCCTAAAATTTTCAATGATCAGAGTTTGCAAACAAAGTTTATGGCACCTTTCACAATTACTTATTAGAGAGGAAGGAGGCATGTGTTTGCTGCCTCCAAAAGGCAAGGGGCCATGCACTCCTCCTCAAAACTAGTGAAAGACAAAATCACCAAACAAATGAAGGACAAGGGTAAAAATAAAATGAAGGACAAAGGTAAAAAGCCAATAAAGGAAAAAGGCAAGAAAACAATGGAAGAAGAGGAAATTAATCATGACGAAGAGAGGGAATTTGAACTCATTCACATAGATAGTGATGAGGAAAATGAAACAAGGATAATTAATTCTCTCCTACAGGACCAGAATGCACAAATTAGATACTTGGAGGTTGAGCTGGAAAGATCAAAAGATTTTATTCATTTCCTACAAGTGCAAAACAAGCAGATGAGTGGTCAGCTAACCATCTATGAAATAAGGGCGCTACAATATAAGAAATAAGCTCAAAGGTCACAAGTTCAGTCGGATGAATACATGGGTGCCTATGAAGAAGATGATGAGGAAGAAGGCCAATCTAGAAACATACCTAAGACTATGGGTCTTAGGAGAGCTTTGCCCAAACAGAAAGAGGACGAATCAACCCAAGCCCAACAATTTCCTCTCACCGATCTCCTCACCTTCGAAATTGAGCATAACAAAGCATCATGGATTGAAAGGGAAAATATAAATTTAGAGGCTAAATTGGAGAAGGCCAACAAATACTTGAGCTTGCAAAGAAAGATGATTGAGCATTACAAACAAAGAAATCACTTTGTAAGGAAAAAGCTCAAAACTGCCCAAAGGGAGGGCTCATCACCAAATGACGGAACTGAACAAGCTAGGCTTGGAATTTTGGTTCAAGATTCACTACAGGTCTCTAAGGACCCTTGAGGGACCCACTCACCAAATTTGAGCAAAATTGAACAATTTTTTGTTTTTTGTAAAATTTTAAGCCTAGGAATGCAACACCGTGGGTGTTGCGATTTTTCCTAGAGCACTTTCAGAGGGCGCAGCTTAAATTTTTGGATCCCCATCATGAGAGGAGTATGCTCACCAATTTTCAACTTAATGGGAGTTGTTTTGGTCCCTCAAAAGGGCCAAAAACACCCAATTTTTCACCTTTCTGCCCTCTTTTTTTAGCAAGTGTTGCGCTCCTAGTAGCTTTGAATTTTTCCTCTTTTTGGGCCACTTTCAGAGGCCCGTTTGAAAAAAATAAGGTATATTTGGAATGTATACATCCACAGCTTTCCAACGGTCCATCCTGGAGCCTTTTCTGACATAGGGAAGGCCTCCAAAACTTTGTTGCAAAAGACCTTTTTCCGGAGCTGCGCTCTTGGAAAATTTTCAAGTTCTGAGATAGTATGTTGCGTTCCTATGTGTAACTAAGTAAATGTGCATTAGGAAAGTTTCCTCATGTATGTCAGAGCCTAAAGGTCAATTTTTTTGCTATTTTAGTCTGGAAAAGATATTTTGGAAGATGTTTTCTGCCTTGGACCTTGCAAGGTCTCAAGGACATGTTAGGATATTTGTTTTTGGCCAATAGGCTTCTAGATGCTCTAGTGAGCTCTCTTCCTCCTTTATTGTTATATAAGCTATGAGGATTCATTGTAAACATTTGCTATAGTTTTGATGTTTTCCTCTTTTAGTCATCTTAAGGAATTCTTGATTGCTCCTTAGGCTCACTAAAATTTTTTCTTTGTTTCATGAATGATTAGTATGTTAGCTTATAAATATGATTCATGGCATGCCCTACTTATTGCTTATTTAAAATTTTCAAAAACTTATCATGAAGCTTTCTTATGGAATATTGATTGATTAGGTTAATGCAAAGAGGTCTTGTTTCGATCTTTCCTTTTTCCCATGCTCATCAACTTGTTTCAGAGTTCCCGATAGTTTGATATATGTTGTTTAGAATTTCCCTTTCCATATATTGAATTGTTTGTTTATCTTATATGTTTTCTCAAAAAAAAGCTAAAGGTGGATTTCTAAATTTAGGAGTTCTAATGCTTCTATGTACCACTGGATTGTTCATATTGTATGTTGATTAGTTGGAATATTCTTCATAGAGATTAATGGTTTTCCATATCTCATGAGTTATTGCTTCAAATTAGAGATGTATAAAACCTCTTAGTCTTTTCACTGAACTTAAATTTCACCTCATACATCACCTAAAGGATCCATTAACCTTGTTAAATCGGCCCTACAATACACTCTTCTTCATCATTTAGACACCCTAGACTTCATCTGACCCCATAGCCCTATTGATTTGATATTATCTCAACCCACCTATCCTACTCAATCATCTTACCCAAACCCAAAAAAAAACAAACAAATTATACTTAAACAACTAGCCTAAAATCAATCATCTGAAGTGAACAAGTTCACATCCTTTGCACAGTAGAGATAGCCCTCTCTATGTCCAGGAAGGCTAGGTCTTAGGACTCCAAAGACTGTTCTGATGCTACCCTATCATTTGGTTAGCCAATATTCCAAATCACAGGACACTAACATAATGGAAATCACGGTGGGAATTGATGTGTTATAGAGCAATACATGCTTTATGAGCTTAGATAAGATATTTGGTTTTATGAAGTGGATGAATGGCTTGTGTGGCTTGATGTTGGAGAAGATTTGCTTGCAGGATTCCATAGCTTGGTGAATGGTGATGTTTTTCTAACTTGTTAGTGTTTTCTTATCCTCATTTTGTTTCAGTCTGCTTTCTTTCTATAGATCAGAGAAGTATAGGTTGAGATACGCTCATGGAAGCACCTCAAACCTCCTGTTTGATATAGTTTTGATATTTTCCTCTTTTAGTCATCTTTAGGAATTCTTGATTGCTCCTTAGGCTCACTAAAACTTATTCTTTACTTCATGAATGATTAGTACGTTAGCTTATAAATATGATTCATGGCATACCCTACTTATTTAAAGTTTTCAAAAATGTATTATGAAGCTTTCTTATGGAATACTGATTGATTAGGTTAATGCAAAGAGGTCTTGTTTCAATCTTGCCCTTTTCCCATGCTTATCAACTTGTTTCAGAGCTCCAAATAGTTTGATATATTTTTTTTAGAAGTTCCATCTCCATATATTGAATTGTTTGTTTATCTTATGTGTTTTCTCAAAAAAAGTTGAAGGTGGTGAAGCTTTCTTATGGAATATTGATTCATTAGGTTAATGCAAAGAGGTCTTGTTTCAATCTTTCCTTTTGCCCATGCTTATCAACTTGTTTCAGAGTTTCCGATAGTTTGATATATGCTGTTTAGAAGTTCCCTCTCCATATATTGAATTTTTTGTTTATCTTATGTGTTTTCTCAAAAAAAGCTGAAGGTGGATTTATATAGCTAGGAGTTCTAATACTTCTATGTACCAATGGATTGTTCATCTTGTATGTTTATCAGTTGGAATATTGTTCATAGATATTAATGGTTTGCCAGATCTCATGAGTTATTGCTTCAAATTATAGATGTATAAGACCTCTTATTCTTTTCACCAAACTTAATGTTCACCTCATACATCACCTAAAGGATGAATTAACCTTGCTAAATCGGCCCTGTAATACACTCTGCTTCATCATTTAGACACCCTAGACTTCATCTGACCCCATAGCCCTATTGATTTGATATTCTCTCAGTCCACCTATCCTACTCAATCATCTTACCCCAACCCAAAACAAACAAACAAAATGTACTTAAAAAACTATCCTAAAATCAATCATCTGAAGTAAACAAGTTTCCACCCTTCACACAATAGAGAGAGCCCTCTCTGAGTCCAGGAAGGCTAGGTCCTAGGAATCCAAAGACTAGTCTGATGTTACCCTGTCATTTGGTTAGCCAATCTGCAAAATCACAGGACACTAACATATTAGCGATCACGGTGGGACCTTCTCAGTATATAATTGCCTAAAAATTTCTTAAGACTCTTTAGATCCTCAAGTTTGACTGATAGTATATGGTGGTTCATCTGCCACCTCATTGCCACACTAAAATAATGGCAATCATGGTGGGACTCTGAGTATAAACAAACAACCCTTAAGAATACTATATTGTCACTAACACAATGGTGATTATGATGAAACCTCTGATGTTAGTGACAAAATAAGTATCCCTTAGGACTTCAGAAACCTTCGTCAAATAATAAAGAACTTAACTGATAGCCTAAGAGTATAAACTAGTTTTTTTTCATCATCCTAGCAAATTGATGACTCAGCTATATGACACTCTTACAAACCATTTGGGTTGCATATAGAAACTCAGAAAAACCCCAAAAAATTTCTAGATTTGATTTTTTTCAGTATTGGTGGTGGACCATAGACAACATACCTTCAAAACGACTAAAAATATCCACCTGGCTAATACACTAGCCTCCAGTAGGCCTTCTAATTTTTTCTAAAGCATCTATAGACTCCTGTAGGACTACATCAAAACAACCTAAGGAAATCTAGAACCTTAGTCACACACAGTGTGAGTTTGATAGCACCTAGAGAGGTCAGCCTTCCAAAAAAGAAAACAATCATAAACTTTCAGCCTCTCTAAATTTTGAATTTGAAAATTGACTCTATGAAGAATCAATACCAGATCTCATTCAGACCCAAACCCTCCTACTATAGTTCATGACATAGAAATAATTTTGTGGCAAACATCTGAAACTAGAAACATAGCTACTTATAGGACCATTCATAGAGCAAGCTCTATACCTGAATATCTTACAGCATTACAACACCGCCAGTTTGACTTGCACCATACTAGAAACTTTTTCAGAACCAAGTCATAAAGTAAAATCAACCATACCGATCTTGAGCCCATAAACTTGCAGCAGAGTCCTAGTGGAGAAGCTTCTCCTTCCACACCACCTGATCTACAACTTCTCCATCACTTCGGCTCTTTCCACCCCAAGTCTTCTTAGAGTCAGTTTACTGGTCCAAGTAGTTCCACCACACCCATTCACACCACCACTGTGAAAACCACTCCATCTCATAGCACAAATCCTCCACCTCTAAATCCACCATTAGCTCCCACCATGAAAGCATTATATGCGCCCCTTGTGTTACCACAACCTTTGGTACCTTTGCAAAATGATTACCAATCCAGAATCCCACACTTCACGAGGGTTGAATCCACTACTGCCCAACATCATGTAGATAGAATGATGGTTCTTTTGATTACATGGAATTAGAAGAGGAAACCATGAAAATGAGAATGTTCACCCAAAGCCTAGGAAGAGAAGCTAAGATATGGTTCAAAAGCCTAACCAGTATTCATGGTCTCCCTTCCCTTTACCAAACTTTCATAAACAAATGGGAAATCAAGAAAAACCCTCTTTAAATCCTCTCAGAATATAGCAACCTCAAAATAAACACGGGGGAAAGTGTCCAAGACTATTGCACTAGGTTCAATAGTGTTTACAACACACTACCACCGAACATGAAACCCCTATTAGGCCTAGCCTTAGCTAAATTCTTACAGGGTTTTGACCCCGACATGGCATACCAACTAAGAGAAAGAGAGCCCCTTACTTTAGCATACATGTAAAAAGGAGCTATAAGTGTAGAGGCCAACTTAATTGCAAAAAGGGCTAGGCTAAGATCAGAGAAGAGGGTAACATACAAAGACGACACCATGCCCTCCACCTCTTCATATGATTCCAAGATGGAAAACCTTCTTAGGACCATGGAAAGAATGACAGAAAGAATAAGCATAAATGAAAGAACACCCCCTAGGGACAACCAAACAAATCCCCAAAACAGAAACCAAAATCAAAACTTTAGAAGAGACCCTCCCCGAAACAGACCAAGGGAAAATGATCAACAAATCAGAGCACCCTTCCAAGATAACTATGTTGACGAAGGGGAAAGATATATTGAACAACCAGATGAGAATCATCTAATCTTAATAGGCATTGATAGTGAGGGAGAGGGTTTTCTCACAAAAGAAGAACAAGATTTTTTCTCCTCAAACCAAGATGAAACAAGCTATGAAGATTCCGAAGATCGTGAATTGGGATTAGAAAATTCCATAATGGAAGTGCATAGGCAATATGATCTTAGGAGTAAGAAAAACCAAGACAACTCCAGGAAAAACAACTCAGACGTTGTTGTTAAGAAAACTCCCGAAAACATTCTTAAAATAACAACAAACAATAACAATACCATGGCTAAGAAATCAGATCCTAACATAAATAAAAACAGCCAATCAAGTATTGGCGCAAGTTGTCCTAGCATCTCTGCTAGTGGCCCTAAGAAAACTCTAATTACCAAAGCCCCGAATCAAAATCAGCAAACTAAAAATGTGGAAAAATTTATGGCTAATAAAACTGATGTAAATATGTCTAAAACTCAAGTACCTTTTATTTTTGAAGGAGAGATCACGAAAATCAAAATAACCATCCCTCTCACTGAATTGGTAGGTCAAGATATGTAACGCTAGCAAGTCTTGAAAATCTTAAACATAGGAAATGATACCAACACTCGAAATTTGATAGATGATAAACCAGAGTTGTTGTTCGGACCCGAAGTAAATGGAAAATAATAGGAAGGAACCATTCCCCCATTCTATCTTAGCCTATACATACACGACAAAATACTAAATAATTCCATGCTAGACTATGGTGCCTCTTACAACCTCATGCTGAAGGTAGTGATGGAAATATTGGGCCAAGAAAAAACCAGGCCCTACAAAGATCTATATTCCTTTGATTCAAGCAGAGTTAAATGCATAGGATTGATCAAAGACTTATGTGTCAATCTGGCACAAATCCCTGCTAAGAGCTTGGTCTTGTAGGATATAGTCATGGCTGACATTCCCCCAAAATATGGCATGCTCTTGTCTCAATCTTGGAGAGCTAAGCTCCTAGGAAACCTCCAACTTGACATGTCTTATGCTACCATCCCGATTTTTAACCAAACAAGAAGATTATACCGGGAATCTGACATGAAGTATATGGTAAGTAACCTAGATATACCCAATAACACCCCTATCTACTCCATTCATTCAGATTTGGACTCATTCATCTTGTATAATGAAAACTACCTTGATGAGCAAGTAAATGAAGATTGTGAAGAAATAAGCACATTACAATAAACAGATCAATTCCTTTATGATGAGTTCGACAGTCAAAACTATCATGATCCTGAAACAGCACAAGGCAATAATACTAAAATTGATTTCCTGTAAATTGCAAACGAAATGTCACAAACAAAAATTAGTTTAGAAAATGGGATAGATTGATCAAAAGAAAAAAAAAATCACAAGAACACAACCTCTTCCTTCTGCTCATCCGAAAAAAATGAAAAACCCCCAGAAAACACAAATCGTTTTGGATCTAGATCAAGACAGTCTGATGTTTCTACCTTAGCTAGATACTTCATCATCCAAGAAATTTTCCTTTCTAGAGCAATTACCAATTTTCACAAATATTGCTACAAAACCCAAAGATATTTTTGCTGAAGCTGATATAGAGGAGGATAGCATGGGTAAACTTGAGGAGCCTGAAATGATTGAGCTGTCTAAAATCTTGTCATTACACATAAAACTAAGAAAAGAAAGATTGTGCAAAATTGTGCAAAACACTACTATATGTCGAGAAACTAGTCCAAAACATTGTAACACAACCATTGGTCTAAAAAGACCTCCTTTCAAAAAGAATTCGAAAAATTTTGAGTAGTTGATTTCACTGAGAAAGAAGGCAAAAGGACATAGGTTTTGTATATATTTTAGGTACTAGGAGCAACCCTTCCAAAGGAACCAATATATTTTTTCCAAAACACATCATGATTCACAAAAGATAGGAGTTTCTAACCATATGTCATCTCATGATATTGTTTCAAGCTACCATCAAATGATACCACTTCAAAACAATCAACTCAAACATTTTTTCAAATTCATAGGAAGAAGCTTCATGTTTAAACCAATGCTTCTCGATCTAAAGAACACCAGAGACACCTTCCGAAGAACTATGTTTCCAGTTTTTAATTTATTCACTATGGTTTACCTTGATGACATCGTCATTTGTTTTAAAAATGATAAATAATACCTGTTCTACCTAAAGAAAATCTGTAACAGAAACAGGTATGGGAATCAAGAGTATAAGGGAAAGAATCAAGCAGAACATGAGTTATTTAAAGATATTTGGAAAA